>UCWB01001509.1:0-16745 GCA_900474355.1 Torymus geranii
TATATATATATATATGGAGGTAAAAGTTTAGATTGGAATGCGAGGAGATCGATCGAGGTGACATCGAATTAGCATGCTAATGACTCGCGACGATGCATTCCGCGTCGACTTTGAATTTGAAATTCGCGCGCGTGGATTGACGGCTGATGCGCGTGCAACGCGCGTATATAATCCATTATGCATCAGGCTACACTACTACTACTATTACTATAGCCGTTTGAAATTTCACTCGTACATACCTATAGCAAGAAAAATCTAACCCACTTTTTTCCCCTTTTCTTTTTCTCTCGACATACAGCACCCTGGGATGTGCATCAAACGGCGAACGCCCCGCATCCGGCTAGGGCATCGCCGGGAGTTGGCGGTAGCTCACCAAGTAGTGCTTCCTGGAGAAGCAGTACTCCATCGCCGCCCTTAAGCGACCAGGGCACATGGACGGGAAGTGGAAACAGTGATTCTAACGACTGTAAAGCGCCACGTTCGAATCAAGAAACACACAAAACTGCGCACCGATACTTTCCGTATCGCGCACAAAATAACAGACATAGTCGTCGTAGTAGCCCTTATGATGAGGGGATAGTTAGCGACTTAGAAAATGAACGACAGCCGCGAAAAAAGGTGAGTTTCACCATGAATTGTAAAGAGATTGAAAATACGGGAGAGTTGAGAATTGTGAAAATCGGGGAATGCATATGGAGTAAGATGAGAGAAATCGTTGACAGCTACGTGGATAATTTTATGATGGGGAACCCTACGATCGAAGATGCCAAAGATCTTTTCGAAAAGATTATAGGGTCCGGTTTTTATGATGATTAAAATGTCTGGTAGTAGTACTGGTTAAATGAAGTTTGGGGTGTTGTGCAAAAGTCAATGACAATTTCTAGTCAGGGCGGGAAGGAAGTTGCGAGTTATGGGGTTCGGGGCTATTAATCACGATTTCATAACTCTGAAAGCAAAAAATGACCAACAATTTTATGGTACACAAATGTATCTTGTAGCACAGAACCTAGTAAAATTGCTCTTCTTGTTTTTAATCAATGCTTATCTATTAATAATTCGCTTTAATGATTTCTTCTATTCCTGTGATTATTTTATATTACTTATATAATTAAATAAAGATAACATAAATTAAACGAAATTAAATCTCCTTAAATAATGATCTGCTGAACTTCAGCAACGTTAACCCAAGTTCGACAATTTAGATTCCTCCGAGAGAATCGGAAGCATACATACATACATCTTTCTATACTCATATAAACACGTATTTACTTAACGTCTTATTACCGGTATATCATAATAATACCAAGATTTATCGCGACATAACGATCTCTCTCACTCTCTCTCTCTCGCGCTCTCTCTCTCTCTCTCTCTTTCTCTCTTTCTCTCTCTCTCTCTCTCTCTCTCTCTCTCTCTCTGCCGGTTATATATTTTCGCATTAGTCATCCTTTGCTCATTCTAACGCTTATATAGAGGGAGAGAGAGAGAACACGCCAAGACGCAAAACTCGCGCACGCGCGGCGCGAGCTTGCCTCCAGGCTCATTTGAATTACAAAAATGCACTTTATGCCGTAACCACCGGCACGTTACATCACGCATGCGCGCGCTGATAAACGTGACTATCGCGCATGCCTGCGTTTATTACACATAACTAACTATGCTCACACTCTTCACAAAAATCACTCAACTCACCCGTACATAATAATCACTCTTCAATCATGGAAAATTCACGCCATGGTTATACCTACAACATTTTGGACCACACCAGACACACGCACACACATATATATATAAATATATAAAATATTACTACACATTCAATCAGACGCTCCCGAGAGTTGCGGGCCAGCCACCTCTCTTCCGCGTAAGTACACATACACACACACACACAGACACACTCGCGGTTCTGCAGTCAATTAGCGCGTCGTGCGCGCGCCATCAGCGATAAAACTCTCGGATTACGCAACTGGCATATACCTAGTAAGCGCGGGCGGAGGGAGACCTTGGCTCACGATGATGATGATGACGAGTGCGCAGTGCTATATAGCTCGCTTGAGCGCAAACCGGCTGCTTTCGACTATATGCCTCTGTGAGAGTAATTTACGGTCGCGAGCGTAATTTTTCTCTCGTTGACGCGAGTCGCTGCTGCTTTGTGACGTACGCGTGTGGGGGAATAATTGGCCGGGTTTTTCGGTTGATTATAGATATATACGTTTTACGACGGTTGTGCGATAGCCGAGAACGCGTTTTACATATAGAGGCTCGTTTGATGATTATAGAAAAGTTTGAATTTTTAATTTAATGGGATTTAATTTTCGGCTTTAATATGCAGTAGAGAAAGGTCGTAAAACTTGTCACTGCTTGCCAGCTTATATTAACGACGTGGAAGTGCCATAGGCGATAAGCCGCGTCTATATAATTTAATCGGTTTCGAATTTCGAATAAATAAACATACGGCCGAATGTGCCTATGGTAATCAATCATTTTTATATATTGAAAGTTTCAAAAGCCTCTAATCTCTCTATAGCATGCGGTCATATTCCGATGTATAAGTATCGGTATTTTTCACTTCACGTGAGTGCCGTCAACGCACATCAAAACTATAAGCGATAAGAACGCGATAAAAGAAATCGGCGATTACAAAACAGCGGTTCTCGTATATATGTTCGCCGATATAGAAAAATGCTGCGTAGTATATACACATAGCGCGAGTGAAAGCAGAGTAGTATAATGCTGGTAAATTAAGTTTCGTTTTGGTCGAGTGTAATATACGAGGAATTAATCGTCTCCTTTTCGCGGACCCTATAAACTATCGTCCGTACTTATATCTCTCTGCCGATTGATATACCTTTGTTCAATAACTTCCGAGACTATACTCAACGCACACCTGTTTCCATAACATACGAAAATCACCGGCTCGCGCGCGGGAGGGTTCTTATCACATTCTTACCACACTAGGTATATACACCCACACGCGCCATCTTCTCTCTGCGTCATGACGCAAGCTATACACACACACAGAGGCGGAAAATCGACGTTCCACCCATTACCACTCACACGAGGTTCTCTCTTATACGCGCGCGGTGCCGGCTTTCGTAAGCCCCCGCGCCCGCGTGGTTATCCAACTCTCTCTCTCTCCCCCCTCTCTCTCTCTCTCTCTCTCGCGGCTCTCTAAAATTAGCGGCCCTGCACCTCGTAGCCTGAAATAGGCTGCGTGCGCGGCTGTGCTCTCTGCGCCGAAATTTTTCGGGGAACACGCGGGGGTTTGTAAAATCCCCGGAGAGAGAGAGAGAGAGAGAGGGAGAGAGGAATGGCACTCGCCTTTTTTTGTATTATTTTTTTTCGATTCTTCGTTGCAGTGAGGTTGTTGACTTCTCCAGTGTGTATCTGAGGAAGAGAGGATATTCTTTATTTTTCCATTTTTTTTTTTTTGGTGGCTGTTTGTGAATGTTTGTGGGTGTGTCTGGTTATTTCGATTATTTTTTTTTTCTTCTTTTCTTGGTGCGGAGGATAGTTGTATAGTATATAGTAGATAATGTGACTCTGATATAACGGAGTTTGAATGTTGTACACCTGTCCTCCTGGTTCTGTCGTGGGGGCGGCGGCGTTTGAAAATGTTCGTCGCCGTCTCTATTAATAACCTTTCTGTTACCCAACTTTTGCCCTTGAAAATCCACTAGCAGTATATTATTATACTAGCAAAACATAATCATCAACAGAGTTATTTGTAAACAATCTCTCTTGTTGAAAATAAACCCAAGTTCCATACCATCATCGTCACCCTATATATACATATAGCACCATCACCCCCGTCATCGTTGGATTTTTGTTTATCTTTTTTTGTTCTCTTATCGGCATCATCTCTAACACGTTAACCCACGCTAATATCTAACCATCTAACCAACTTTGCGAATTGTTTGTTTCTTTTTTTTTCGCACATACTATTACAGTGTGTTTTCAAACCACCGAATTGTCATTTCTAGCAACGATGTAAAGACGAACGCAGTAACGAATGCGCGAACGAGCGAACCTCGTCGCCGATCAGTCCGCGCGCACCGACACCAAATAACGAGTCGACCACCGATAACGAGGTTGAAACCGGCAACAATGCTGTAAGTGCAAATCCATCCACTTTTGTACATCTAGAAAAATTATTTTTTTTTCTTGAGTGCAATACTGCGACGTATTTGTCAGCGCAGTCGAATTTGTGTCTCTTTGTGTATACCATACACTCGAATATTTCCCGATTGTAATTTCTTTCGTTTTTTTTTTCACTACAAAATTCCCCTGGTCAACCATATTTTTTTCAAATATTTTTTTTCCAATTTCCCGTATTGGGAAATTCCTGGATCTCATATATATATATATATGAAAATATGCGTACGATATAGTACTAGACAAACACCAAATCGCCATCTTGCCCCTACCACCGCCAGTTCCGCAAGTAAAGAAAAAAAAAAACAAACAAAACAACAATCTTAGGCGTGTTTACATTGATACCGCGAAACAAGTCTAATCGTCGCCTAAAAATATATAGCCGAGTAGAGAGAGAAGACCCCACGCCAGCAAAACAAAGCTGCGCGCTCGCGCTCATTTATTTATCATCCGATCCGCGATTCTTTATCTCCCAACCGCTCACATAATCCCCTCTATCTCCCTCTCCACTCTTGATAACGGCGACGACGATTCGCTCCTTTTTTCCCCTTCGTCATTGCCACGAGATTCTCTCCTCATCGTTACTCAATGCACCGTCCGCGCGAAACCCACAACGGTGCCTATATATATATTTTCGCGTTACGAAATTTCGCCGGGGAAAAAGCTATTAAAAAAAGAAACCATGCCGGCTGCGTTATACCGATATATACCACTAGTATACGTCAGTGTTGTTAGCGCTACAACGCGCACATCACAAACAGGTTACGTATACGTATCGCATACGTGCGTGCGTACATTATACGTATTATAGGAGCGCGCGTGCATACAATTGTCGCCCGTGAAACCCGAACGCTCGCGCGGGAGTGAGATTAAAGCTCGCGGCGTGTCGTTCAAGGTCGAGATCGCGATCTTCCCTCTCCACCTCCCGCGCGATACATGTGTGCGAATAGCTACGTGCGCGCGATAGTTCATTTATCGCGAGCGCCAACGATATGTGTATAATACTTATGTATATAATAGACGCTATAACGTTGAGGATGGTTCGGCCGCTGGGATCCCCGTGCCTATATATCGGCTCCGATATATAACTCACGGGAGTTTCCCAAAGTGCGTCCGGTGAACAACGATTCTCTCTTATTTTACATTGTTTTATTATTGAATATAATGGGTGAAGGCCTGCATATATGCGTAAATTCATAATTTACGTAACTCGCAGGCCGGCATCGTCGCGAATGTTATTGCGTAAAATCGTCTATTTGCGTTTTATATCGGCGCGCGGCGCTGCTGCTGCTCGCTTTTATATATACATATACTCGATAAAATCCATATAAGAAAGTGCGGAGAGGCTCTCCGCGGAATATTTGACGCGCTGCCAGTTCCTTATAACGAATATCTAGCGAAAAATCTACGCAGTCTCGTGTGTATATATCTTCTCTGGATAAATCCCGCGCGCTCGTGACGTATGTGAGTCGACAGAGTGAAAAACTACGCAGCAGCGTAGAGAGAGAACCGGCTTACGAAATATATGAACGAGGCCCAAGGAAAATCCGAAAATAGGTGGCGGGCGCTGTGTGCCCCGGAGCGTTAGGATTGCCACGTGACGCGGTCGTGCGAGCGAGTGCCGCGGCGTAAAAAAATCCCGGCCGCCGTGGGATTAACGATGATATGCGGCGCCTGTATATTATGGGCCATTCGACTGCCCGATGAGGAGAGTCTGTGCCGTATTATATATTTCGAATGAATTAACCAGCGGTCGGTATAATTCGCCGCTAGAATATAGAGATAAAGCACAAAACTTCCTAAATCCCGAAAAATCGCCCACAGCTCTCATTATCGCGTGTACTTTTAATCCGCAACGAAACTCGAGCCAACTCTATACCAAGCCGCTCTCTCGGTGCACCGCTATAGCGGCTTATCTCCCTCTCCTACCACACTCCACTATATATATATGCATATTACCGCGCATGTGCGCTTCCCTCCTCCTCCTCCTTCGCTTCCTCTAATGGTTCTCCAGGGAGAGGGAGCGAGAGCGAGCGATGCATTAGGCTCTCTGACCTTGCTGCATTGTTGTACAGTGATGGATGGCTTTTTTGTGGAAATATATATGCGCGCCCGTGTGGCCTTTTTCACCGATTCGCGAGCTCTATATACCTACATCATGCTGCAGCGATATCGCAGCTAGGTACAGGGACGGAGGAACGTTATATATACATTGCGCGTGCGCTCCGGTTACGTAATTGTTAGCGCTGACATAATAATCGTTTGGGGCACGATAAAGGAAGAAATTGCGAGCGCGCGCGGGCACGAGCTTGTAAAATTAAATCGACTCTCCACGTGCACCTTCCCTATATAGTAATATATGTAATGTATAGATATATATTAATGTCGGTGTTCGATCGCTCGCGCGCGTGCGGTGGGTTCTCTCTTCTTCTCGTCCCTGAAACTCTCAAGATCAACCCTACCTACCCCCGAAAAACCCAAACAACCTCGAGACTCTCCCAACGTACCTACACCGACAAAGAGGCCTATACCTCAACCCACACTTGTTCATATTCTTCCTCTTCACACACACCTAGACGCAGAATGCACTGAGCAACGGGCGAGCGTGGGGGGAGGCGTGGCGGTAGCGTCGGCGCGTGCAGCAAACTCCTCTCTCCCTCTCCTCCTCTTCCTCTATGCACTGGGTGACGTCAGTGGTCGCGGCACGTGTCCCTCCCCGCCGACGGCGAAGGACGCGCGAGCGAGCGAGACGGACGTATATGCAGCTAGCGATCTAGGAGGGAGGGGAGGTAAGGTCACCGCGGCCCTGACTGCACACGCGCCGCCCAAGCGACCCGAGAGTAAGAGCGAGAGAGCTGCTGCTGCAGCGCACTCGCTTGTACTCGCTCCGCACGCGGAAGATTTATTTCTAGTTCCGCCTGCGCAGTGTGCAGCAAGAGGAGGAGGTGGGGGTGCACGTGTGTGCAGTCGCGGAGGAGGAGAGAGAGGGAGGCAGAGAGAGAGCTTTGTTAACTGCCGCGATTTACGACGGCGCAGTAGTTGTTGCGACCGATGGGTTGGGTTGTTTTATATATATAACGTGTGAGGCAATAGTTTAGGGGATGGAAACGATTAGGGCTGTTGTATATAGTTCTCTCCTTTTTTTTCAATTTAAATCGACAATTTTTTCGTTGTTGTTGTTGTAAGGTCTCGCGGTTTCTTAACTTTATGGATCTACTATGACGTTATTATACTTGCGAGCATGATCAGCTGATATATAAGTATACGAGCGATTGCCGCAACACGACGCCGGTTTTAATATCCGTTTCAAAATATGCGGCCGCTGCGCGAGAAAGGTAGTCTCTTTATTGCTCCGCGGCTCATTTTCACAACTTATAATAAACCCGCGGCGACGGCGGCGGCGTCACGAGCTGCGAGACTTTTAACTTTAACAATTCTTTTACCGAGAAATCCATTAACTCGAGCGCGGGCTAACTGCCCTGCAGTGCAGCCAGCGCGCCTAATCTCCTTTGTAGTTTTGTATACTATCGCCGCGCGACGTTAACACCTGATGATCGCGGTAATTGTTATAGTGAAGGGGAATACAAAAAACGCGACAATAAAGTATGACGTTGTCGTGATGAAATTCGCGCGATTTTACGTGTTTATTGTTGTTGTTGTTGTTGTTGGTACACACGCATATGATTCAAGCGCGCGAGATGTCTGAACAAAGCTGTTATACATCACTTTCGCGCTGAAGGAAGTAGAAAAAGCTATATATTACGATATATACACGGGGAAGGACGTTTTTCATTCAGATACTTATATATCGGAAGCAAAAACCGCGGTATATAGCATTGTGCGACGGTAGCGCAGCTCGTTTTTAATCTTATATGGCGAACAATGAAATTTTCCCTTAAACGGCGTTTAGAAAGTGCGCGCGCGCGCGCATCCCTGGGAAACAGTTCCTCTCTTCTTACTATACGCGACAATCGAGTATCTGCGCATGCGCACATATACGTATCCTGCGGTTCTCCCGGAAACCTCTTCTCCCTTTGTTTTCGTTTATAACTGGTCGCGTTTTTGCGGCCGCTATATCGACTGTGAAATTGTAAAATCCGCGCGCGCCTCGTTAACCTCCATTAGCGACAATTCGAGCGTCGCGTAAGAGAGTAAAAGTATAAAAAAAAGGTCGGATGACATTGCGAAAGTGCGTGGGCGAGTGACTGCGAGTGGGTGAAAGAGAGAGGGAGGATCGATCGCCGGACGCCTGCAACGCCGCCCCCCGCGCTAATTGAATTGATTGGCTTTTCAATGGGTCGCTCGCTCGCTCATGCGGGCTTCATTCAATCGAATTTCTTATTTCTCCCCCCCTTTTTTATACATAAAACGCGATAGCTCGCGAGCGTGTAAACGATATTGCGCAGCAGCAGTTCGGCCGACGACGCGACACGCTTAATTGCCTCGCGGTATTTTTATCTCTTCGCTTTGCTCAATTTCATTACAATAACTTTATATAAAGAATCGAGAGAATATTCCACATCAAGATAGTACAGTCGGCCGCGATTCATTTCCTCTCTAACCTTACGTAATTACCTATAACACACATACACACAAAGATAAACCGCTATCTATCACGCGAATCCAGGCGCGCTCGCGATGAGACTCATCCCCCCGCGGCGGGCACTAAAACAATCAATCCCACTCTCCGCGTACATATATACGTATAACGTACAGCACACTCGCGGCCGCCAAGAAACGGCAAAAAGATCAAGGCCACACGCGCGGTCGCGTTTATATACTTCCCGAACGGCGTGCCAATAAATTCGTCTCTCTCTCTCCACTCCGCGCGCGCGCGCGCAGTGCAGCTCCTTATGCATGTACAGTATCATATATATGTATGCGCGCATTGTGACACGGTCGAATGTACCCCACTCCACTGCACTCTCGAGTCAGTTACGCAATCGGCGCGTTGCGTAATGTGCAGCGATGCGCCCGGCAACAGGCGTCGTATAAGCGAGAAAGAGAGAGAACAGCTGATCGAACTTCATTGTCGCCGCGAGTCGAGGACGCACGAAGAGAGGCGAAGCGCAAGCACCGCGAAGTTCAAAGCTCGCGAGTTGTACGTGTATATGCATGTGATGTATATATACCGGCACGACGGCGGCGGTCTTCGGTCAATGGCTCGCTGTGGTGGGGAGAAGTGCGCAACCTATATCTGTGAAGTCAGAGCGTAGATAAGTAGGCCTTTTGAAGCTAGCGTTTAACTTGCGCTGGAGGTTCTTTCGTTTCTTTGAAAAGGGGAGAATGATTATCGCTTCGCGTTTTCGGGTATACGGTTGTACAGCACTATACTGCTACGGTCTTTGTTCTGTTTTTGGGGGGGTATGTATACACGGCGAGTGGTTAGTTTTAACGTCGATTTTCACCTTGGCATTGCGAGCGCGCATTGGCAGCAGCGACGACGGCAGCTACGAACGGTAAACCGTCTGTGCAAATAACAGCGATCGCTCGGGTTGGTTTATATCACGCGCTTACTCTGCTACCTAGCCTATACGTGCCAAGTATTTTTAAATGGAAAAAGTTTCGCGGCTCTGATTACTTACTCGTGTCTGTGTCTGTGTGTGTGTGTGTATAGATTCAAGGCTGCATATAAACAAAAAAAGAACAATTTTTATTTCTTCGATATAATACACGCAGCTTTGCCCGAATTATCACGCGCTCGATCTTTCGTAATTATCGCTTGATGTGCATTGATGAGGTTCTTACCGATCGTGAATGACTGACGTGGGTATACGCGTTCCTTTTAAACACATATCGTAACTTCGCTCTTTCTCTTACGCAACGACGACTCGCACAATCGTATACAATAAATCGAACCTCTCGCGACTGCGCATTTAAATCCCCCACTTCATATCATGAGAATGAAAAAAAGAAAAGAGTTTCGCGTTCCCTTTAAATTTTAGAAAGCCTCGTCGCCGGACTCTCGCTTTCTCCGTGGTATATTAGTAAACATTCGGCACAGAGAATTCTCGCCTTACGTAACCACATTTCGTGACCGCGCGGGTTTTAAAAAAAAAAAAAGAGAGGAGCAGCGACCTCGCCCGCATGTTGTATATAATATATAGCAAAGCAAAGGTCGGCCGCGCGCAGAGAACAGCAATGTTTTGGCGGAGCGAGTATATGTGCGGCAGCGGTGAGGCCTTATTAGGTGAGGCCAGCTGATCGCCGAGGAGGCTCGAGAGGCTGACCCGATACGGCTGGCGATTTCTCTGATGCGAGATACATGTGTCTTTTATATATATATAAATGTGTGTGTCTGCGTGCGTCTTTGTGGGTTGACGTGCGACAGGTATAATATAACGGACCGAGAGTATCTCCGGTGCGTGGGTTTTTAAACTTCTACGTTGCAAAACTACGCGTTATTTTTTTTTGTTCTGTATTTTTGTTTCGATTTTAAGAATAAGTATCTGTATTTTTGTTTCGATTACAAGAATAAGTATACCCATCTTATGTCAAATATATATATTACTGTCGTTATAATATATTTATAACGCTGCACATGTGAGCTATTACAAATAAAAATAACTAAACTAACATTGATATTATTTAGGATTTAAAAATATCACAAACCCTCACTCAAACAAATCATCCATTCCTCGCTCCATTATAAACCCCGACGCCGTTCCCTTCCACTACGCAGTATCGCAACCTCCGCCAATAAAAAAAAAACAACAACGGCGATCGCCTACGACAATCCGCTCCGTCCTATTAATACCTCTCCATCTCTCTGTCTCTCACCACAACGCTATTATCCAACTAACCCACTCACCCAAACAAAAATAAACATGAAAAAAAACACGCAAAAAAACACGGTTGAGACAGTTTCTACCCGTGTAACTGCGTAGTTTATACAGTAGTACGGTAGGTCGGGATCCTCGCACGGTACGTATATATCTATTCTACAGCACGTATAATACGGGCTTGGAACCGGGTTATGCAAAGATGAGCTCACCGGCCTTGGCCGCGTATTTTCGGAGCCCCGGTGTCTAGGCGCTAGCTCTCTCTCTCTCTCTCTCTCTCTCTCTCTCTCTCTCTCTCGCTCTCTCTCTCTCTCTCACTCGTAGCTTCAATTTAGCGCTAATTGCGGAATACGAGTAATACTACTCGCGCGTCGCTATGCGCTAGTCTCTCTCTGTGTGTCTTTATCGTGTGTAACGAGCGGCGGCGGCGATGGGAGTTACGTAAACGCCGGCCGGTATATCTATACACCTAAAATAAAGTATAGTAGCTAGCCTCTACTCCTCTCACGCTTTGATTTCGTCTATAATATACCCCAACCGCGCGCCGCGTTCTTGTATATTTTTAGACCCTTCTATTAATACACCTGTATATTATGCGCGTCCCTCGTATAACTACACGCGGCTCGCTCGTAAATTCCTCCCGAAACTACCCAACTACACACACACACGCGCGTTCTGTTGCACACACGGAGTGCAACAAACCCATCAGTGTCAATCCTATACATACTATACTACGCGAGCAGATCAAGTTCACGCGGAAATTTCTGCCACTATCGGACTACGTCACGCATATGCGACTGTGGCCGTGACACCTCCTCTCTCTTCCCCTCTCGCTGCGTAACCTTCTCAGCGCCGCGGGGGAGAGCGCAGCCGAGTGCGATCCGTATAAATAATAATTGTCATTAAGCGCGGCAGTCGCGACGCGATTACGTAAGAGAATGATAGGCGCGCGCGAGCGCGTGAAAAAAAACGCGCAGCAGCAGCAGAGTGAATTCGACGGAGTATAAATCATTACGAGGAATTAATGCAACGAAGCGGCGAACAAAAAATTAAAAAGTTTTTCGGTCGGCCTCTTGTGTAATAGCTATAGCGCTCGATTGAAACGTCGTCGTCTGCAATCGTGGCGTATGTACAATATGTGCCTCGAGGCGGTTGTAGAAAAAAGCCTTCGCGGCTATTATACACATACATATATATCGTAGTACACAACGTGTGTGTGTAGATATGAGCGTTATTGCTTTTGCGCGCGATGCTCTCATCGCGGAAGTAAGTAGATAGCCCCGTCACCGGTTCTCCGTACGTTTATATACGCGGCGCACGACGTCACCGTGAGATGCAATCATCATCGCGCGCTATACGCAATTTTCCATAAATCAATTATATATATACACGCGTTGAATCGTTACAACGCAGGATCCATGTTTCGAGGAATCGAATATTCCGCAGCAGTACGCTAGCGAGCACAAGTGTTATGTATTATAGTTGTACTGCGACGCATCTAATCGAATTGCCGGCCGGCGGCACGTGCCGTATATATATGTGTATGGAGAGGCATGTATTACGCGAGCGCTCGTCGTTGTGCAATCGCATAATTTTCCATGCGCGCAAGCGAGCGAGCCGATTTTTCACTGCACGCAGAGGCTTTTTTTGCGACCGCCGCGACAGCACCGAGCGTTACGTCTCGTTTCAGCTGTTTTCCGAGCGCACGCGTCGTTTAGCCCGAAGAATTAATGTGTACCGGGGAACGAGGAAGTACAGTACGGAGTTTTGTAATGCCGTATATAAGTAGGCAGTAAAGTGTGTAACAGGTGGATGAAGTTTCTTCATTTTTTTTTTAAAGTTATTGTACGCGTAATTTGTTTTTTATTATCGGTGAAAATCGTCATAGGAGCAGTCGATATAAAGCCGAATAAATTAGAACGAGACCAAAAAGTTTTAATTGTGCAGCGAGCTGCAACGCGCCACGTTTCCAAATTCCCGTCAGTAGGCGCGCTGCAGAGTTTCACAAAACCGAATTAAGCAATATACTAAGAGCCAGAGTAGTAGCCCGCCGCTTGTGGCGCGTGGCATTCGATCCGAACTCCACTGGCTCGCTTTTCCGTACGCGCAGGCGCGCAGATAATATTCAACAAAGCCGGCGCGCGTTCAAGGCTCTTTTCGCATAAGCTGCGCGCGTCGTTTAATTTATCTGGAAATGTCGCGCGTGCACACATGCTTCCGTGTAAACTGCAGCGCTGCGCGCGATTGTTCCAAAAACATGGAACGGGAGTGGGCTATATACCGAAAAGACAAAAGCGTTTTCCAGCGTATTATAAAAGCGCGCGCGTGGCAGATATATATTAGCGGTGCGGGAAAGGTCGCGCACGCGCGCCGCCGCGAAGGTTTTCCCCGGCAGCGCGACCTCGCTGCGAGGCGAGGTCAGTGGAAAGCCGCGCGAGCGCGATCATCGATCATCGGCTGACTCTGTGCTGCAGCCGTCTCTCTCTCTCGCGTATATATATACATGTATATAGGTAGCGTATGTACGTGAGAGGTAGGTACGAAAATAAAGAGCGAGCGAGCGAGCGAGGATGTTGCGAAACTAGCGGATTGCGGAAGTGACGGGACAAGTTTGGTTGTGCGTGTGTGGGAGGAGGAGGAGGGGAACGGAAAAGTTTCGGTTTTTTTTATATACTTGCAAGGAAGGTAGTTTTGGTGCGGTTTGAAGTTGTGGTTTGGTTAGCCTTCAGTACAGCTATCAATATATTCTAACACCGCAACAAAGAAAACACGTTTTCCGGTGCCCGGTATACATATTTAAATATAACTCGACCAGAACACGAAATTCTCGGTCAACCGTGCCTATAATTAATTACGAAAAAAGAAAAAGGTAAAAGAAAACGGGCCTAAATAATCTTTCGACTTCTCTGAACCTTGCTAGTCACCGACCTCGCTTTCCCTTCACTTCAAACGGCCCTACTATACTTATACACACGAAACTTCAAACCCGTTTACAGTCCCACTGCGTGCCCGGAAACCTGTACGAGACCTACATCAAACTTCACATTCCTCCTTCAAGCTTCTTTCGCCACCGTCATACCGAAAAACCACAACGACAACATCAAGCCGCAACTACTTTACTACAAACTACTCTCCAACGTGCCTTCACTACCAAGCACATAATACACACACACATAGCTATAACGGTATCCCATCGTCCCCCGCTAGACTCTAACCGGCCGGCGTTTGCGAAAATCAAAGACGCGGCACACCGCCGCCGCGCAGGCTAGCCGGCGCAGACGAAAGTCAAGGTCGCGTTCGCGAATTTCAGGCACGGTGCCGCCGACGCGGCAGCTGACCTTTTTCGCCTCATGCGCGCGGTGGGGAGTGTAGTAGTAGTCGCAGCCGATGGCTTGTTATTTTTTCTCCCACTCTCTTTCTCTCTCGCGCCTGTCGCGCGTATATAGATACCGCGTATAGCGTTATCGGCCGATGACGCGCCGCGCGGCTCTTATACGAGGTGGGAGTAGCTGGATAGGTGGATATACGCTGGAGGTGGTCGCGGGGAATACGGGAAAAATGATAAAAATGAGGGTCGTGCGCGCTAAATATATTCTGCACTCTCTTTCACGGTATGGAAGATTCTGGATAAGTATATACTCCGAAACTCGTCCTTGGCCAACAAAGCTCGTCCTTACTCTTCGATTCGGCCGTATGTATTGTATACGTATACGCGTGTATGCACGCATGCATGTATATACGAAGGAAAGCGAGTTACGCGACGACGACGCTCTCCTTTCGAAATCGCGAGAGCTCCGCGCGCAGTCACTTTCTCCTCTCTCTCCCGTCCACGGGTATATAGCTAGCGCTCCGGACTCGCTTTCACGCTCGGCCTAAATCCTTTCGCCTCTCTATATACGCCGTACCGCAGCGTATGGAGTAATTTTCTTGCTAGAGGTTTCTTTTTAGTCGTGAAAGAGAGGAGTGGGGGGAGAAGTAGGAATTAATGGCGCTGTTACTGCTGTGACGTACGCGTGTATGTACTTATCGGTAGCGACGCGTGTGCGCGCACGTCTTATACCATATACGTGAGGAGAGTGGAATATTATGAGTTATAAAGAAATGTTTAACAACGCGACGTTAATCACGCGAGAGTTCGCGCGATTCGTATATTATACGCCGCAAGAAGAAGCACAACGCGTGTACTTGTATTATTAAAAAATTATATTCTCGAGCAAGCGGCAGCTAATACTTGTATAAATATCTTCCGGGACATCTGTTGTCGATCAACCGACTCTCCCACAGTCTCATTCTCTCTCAAGAGAACTCTAATATCCCCTTCTACAAAAACGCCACTCACGCACGCGCCAAGAACCTTGATAAAAACGAGCTTAAGAAACTCAGCTCCGATCGAGAGATCCAGGACAAGTAGCATATATAGCGACGCGTGAGGCGAGGAGGGGGAGGGAGAACTGTGTGCGCGCGCGCGGACGACAGTCAGCTGAGAGAGAGAGAGTACAAGGCAGCGTCGTTTCTGCATACTCTCACGACCAGCTGATTTACACTCGCCGCGCGCGCACTGTACTCATGCCGTATAGGTAGTAGTAGCGGATAATTCGCGCGCGAGCCGGCGAGTGAGCTTTCTCTCTGCGGAGGGGAGAGAGAGAGAGGCTCCTGCCCTAGGTTAACGTTATCCTTCGAGCGAGTATGGTTCTGTGTCCTCTCCCCCCTCCTCTAGTGTATGTACGCGCGCCTACTGTTCGCGCAGGTATACACCGAGAGGTACAACTATACGTGCGAGTGCGCACGCATCACGGTGCCGGCCGGTGTGCGTTATTATGTACCGAGGAGGGGAGAGAGAGAGCAGGTTGTTGGCTCACCGAGAGCTGTAGACGTTCGTGGGGTTCAAAGACAAGAGGACTGGCAGTTTTTGTTGTTGTTACTCGGGAGGTGTAATGAGGGGAAACGCAATTAATCGGCTCTTTCAATCCGAACACACACACCCTCCCTCACGTCAATTTGCTCCGCTGGAGTACCTGTAATTGATAGAAAGTGTGCTGCAAGCGAGGCCGCGCGTATGCGGTACGGTTTCATTATACACCTTCGAATCCGATCGCAATTTATTATCATAATCGGACACCGCGTATATAGCACTCCGCTCACCTGATCGTTGCACACTCTATTATATCTATGTATACTGCAATCGCGAAACGAAAGTGGCTATATAAAAGCGAGTGTGAAATCGGCCGCGCGAGCGAGCAATGAAAATCGAAAATTACGGCGCGCTCTACAACGCGCTCGACTAGACAGTTAGACACGTGTATATAGGTATATAGGTACAAGCTTTTTCCCCGTCGTCGTGTGTGTCTTATCGCGCGCTCTAATCTGGTTATATAGTCGCGCAAGGCCGAATTTCCGACGCTCGATAACGTCCCTCCCACCCTCTCGTTCTTCCAATGTCAGTACGTGTCGCATATTATGTATATACTATATCGGTTGCCAGGGAGTCAAGATGGTGATATATGCATTGTAGAACCTTGCGTACATAACGACAAAATACAGCGTAATGCACTTGAAAAATCTATTGTCAATGGGCCTAATTGTTTTCTGTTTTGTTCTTGGTGGTTCTGCAAAAAAGGCCGATGATGTTGAATCCGACGCAGAAGCCGAACAGTACTGCTTATGTCTGAAAAAAAAATCGACAATTTCGCGTTGCTGCTCATACCATCTCTCTCGGATATTCAGAAAAGCAACTGCACTCAAGGTAAACCCATCATTTCTATATGGGACACTTGTGTGACCATCATGTAACTACTTTTATATATATATATA
>UCWB01001510.1:0-16750 GCA_900474355.1 Torymus geranii
TCGTTGAAAATAACCAAAAATAATAATAAAGTTCGATTATAATAAAAAAAATGTTAAAAAATGTTAGAAAAAATAACTTTAGAAATATAATATTACAAAACCATAACCAATAACAAATAAAGCTATATTTTCAAACGACACTGAATTCTAATGCCACTATACCCCATTCACCGACGTACCAACTAGCATCTACAATCCAGATAAGAGCGAAACTCAATGATCAGTCGCACGAGAGAACAACAGGCCGATCGCGAATAATGCGATCACCGTCCCGGAACGACAATTGGCCGAGAAGCGGCAGCAACTCTAAAAAGTGTTGCGATTCCGGCGTGCGATATCCGTGCACCATTGTCATGAACAGGAGCGAGAGAGAGAGACTCGAGTGGCAGTCGCCGTATGTCGCTACTGCATGCCTGCTCGTGGAGCACTGTGCAGAGTTGCTTAGGCAATTTCGATTCTGCGATTACGCGGAAAGGTAGATTAAGGGGAATCCCCCGTCGCTTAACGCGAGACGGGAGATCGTCGCAGATTGGGCTAATTGTTTCGGGATGGAGAGAGGTCGAGTGAGTCGTGTGTACCTATACGCGCGTGCTTCTGATGTCGATATCGAGTTTAGAGTGATTCTTTCTTTTTTTCTCATCTTTGTAATAGCTTTATTAGATAGATGGTAGATAAGAGAAAATTACTAGTCTTCTAATACAGTATATAAAACATATTTTATATTCAGAGAATTACTAGAATGGTTCGTTTTGGTAAAATTTGTTATGAAAATATAATTATACGATCGTATGTTACAAAATATGTATGCCAAAATATTCTAATAACCACCACGTTCCACATATTCTATAGAAATAAATTATCAAGTTAATTTTGCGCAGAAACAATATACGTGATTACATTTCTAATTTAGTCTAATCGAATTAAACTTTGAACTATATTGCACTATATTGACTGCAATCACATAGCAATACATTGGTATCATAAATGAATATTTTGTGAATACAGATGTTTCTATATTTGTTCCCTAATTAACAATTGAATATCGCGCATGCTGGGAGGTAAACTTCTATAAAATTATTGAAATCCCGTATAATAATGCACGCATTCCAAACGAGTATGTCTATCACACAATCAATAAAATGCATATGATTGCTATTATCAAAGTTGAAATGATTGTACAAACTGACGGTTAAAAAAGAATATACCCAGCTGAAGCTCTAAAAGGATGTATCCAGCAATACAAAAAAAAACCTATTCCACCTTGCCATTACCATACGAGCTAATCCTAAAAGGTTCCATTCCAAAAATATAATCGACAGCTGATGATCCGCCCTCCCGTCGCAACACCTTTCCAACCCTTTCCACACCAGCATCCCCCCTTCTTCGCATTTACTTTTAAACCTCATCCACTCCACATCTCGAACACCTCTTTCTCTTCCCCCTCTCCCATCCTCTCTCGTAACCCCTCTCGGTCATGCGCAGGAGGCTGCACAAAACGCCGGGGATTTCTCGTCACTCTCTCTCTCGTGGGGCGGCAGCCTATCAGCGGATTTCGGCCATTGTTCCTCGGCGAGCGAGGCGGGATGATGGCCAAGTGTCGCGACGGATATATGTAACGCCTGTCTCGTCACGCTTGTCTGAGGACCGCAATCCTTTTTTTTTCTTTCTCTTTCTCGATGGTGAGTGCTATAGGTTCTGGTGGTGGCTGGATTTGTCGATGGGTGGTTGCTTTTGTGGGCTGGGTGTTTTTGTAAAGGGTTGCGGTGATAGGTCGTCGCTTCGGATGTAGGGTGTAATTAAGCTGGAATGATTCTTTGTTGTTTCGTGATACGGACGTGGAGCCTAATGAAAGTATGGTTATAAAATATAGTGTACCATGAGTATACCGGGAGATTATAAAATATATGACATGTCTTTATCTTCTTTGTAAAAAGGGACAGCTTATCTAAGATGATTCAACTTCGAATCAGAATCCAAGAATATCTGAATATGAATTAAAAAAATTCGAAACTTCCGTGAAACTCTAATTTAGATCTAATTCATTCTTTTAAATACTAATCGACAAAAGTATACTCTTGATAAACAAGTAAAATCGCACCTTCGTAACAACCAAAACAACCGGACAAAAAGCTAACACATAGAGCAGTCCATCAAGTTCCACTCCATCATCAGCAGGCCAAAACAAAGTGAGAAGGCGCGAAAAGCCGGCATTAAAACAGTAGACCGCGACGACGAGATTTTCAATTACAGCGCCTAATGGCAAGAGTCAAGAGAACCGTGCACGCGCTCTATTCGAATAGCTACTCGTCTCTGTCGAGGGGGTGCGCAAGGCTGCTGAAAAGGAGCGAGCGTGCGCGTTTACCCGCCGTTTAGCCGCTCGCGCGCGCATGCATATGCATCGTCGTCGTCGTCGTCGGGGGGCGTTTTTCGCCCTGCCGAATCCGGCCGACGTGTTTGGAGAGGGTCGCGCGGCAGTCCATTATTCGCTTTTTGTATACACAGCGCCGGGGGTTTATATGCGCGGGGATGATACGGCTGCCCCTACTCCATCGTATCGTCGCGCGCGGTATACCCACTGTATAACTACTTGGACGCGAGGCAGTCGTTCTCATTTCTTTTTCAAGCAGTGTCGGTGGAAGGTGAGTCTTGGGTTCGTGGTTATGTGTGTGACTTATGTCATTGGATTATTTTTGTTATCAGTTGGTACTGTGAATAATATGTAATTTGATGTGTAGTAAATTTATAAGAGAGATAATTCGGTGGATTTGAATAAACTTAAGCGTACTGCTGCGTATACGCGGCTTCGCGCCGACTGATATTTTGCCGTGACTATACTACGGCCGCGGCGAAACTTCCCGAGTACATTACGCGGCGCAAAACAGGCCTTGAACAGGTTGCCTTAAAATCAATATTTTTGTTTGTTAACACAACAACATTAACTACCAACGTATATTTTGATTACCGGGAAGTAAGTACTTGAAGCAATGCAGAATATGATAAATAATGGGGTTTGGTCCTCTCATTAGGTACGTTTCCAACTTTAACTGTTCATACTTAGTCTATTTTTATATAATAAATCGACGGGTGAGCGGAAGAAGAACGACGTATCTCGGTGCGAAGACAATATACAGCGAAATACGTCCTTCTTCAGCCTCGCGCCAAGATACTTCATTCTTTATCTTCGCGTCAAGATAAGTCGTTCACCATCCTCGTGTCGAGATAAGTCGTTCTTCATCCTTCCGCCAAGATATATGTCGTTCTTCATCTTCGCGCCGCGATACGTCGTTCTTCCGTTCAGCCGTCGGTATCTAGCTAACAAATTGTGATTATTTTTTTCTCGGATAAAGCACTTCAAGCAGGATTACAAAAATATGGCTTTAGAGATTGGAAAAGAGTAGCAAACACAATGCAGACTGGTAGATCAGCCGATGTACGCAAAACGCGGGGAGAAAAACACCTCGCCCCATCTTAATAGGCGACAATTGCTTCCAATATTGGTAAGACAGCCGACCAATGTTTCGATCGACAGCGATAAAGGGAAAAGAATTCCAGTTTTAACAATATTTTGTGTTAAAAACACAACCTCCTACATACGCTCTGTGTAATTAGTATTTCAGTAATAAAAATACACAAAATGTGTTTAAAAATTGAATTTAAAACATTTCGTACGTTAAAAATGTTCTGTGGTAATAACTGATTCCTTAATTAACTTAACTTGCCAACACTCTTATGGAATGGTGCTCGCCATCTAGCGGGTGATTCTCCAACTAGACTTTAACAGAGCAAGAACGCATGTGCGGCTACAGGCGGTAAGAGCCCATGCGCGACAAGGATTCCCATATCGTTTACGAGGATGCACATACTATAATAGTACTTTTTCCAACAAGTGCGGGAAATGCGGTTTTCCACATTTCCCGGCACGGGGATAATCCGTACAAGTTGCAAACGATATTTTCTGTAATAGTACGTTTATGCGGGACATTCCTATTCTCCACACTGAATAAAGGATTTGTTTACTGTTAATATGGCATTGTGCGTATGTTTAAATATGTCCAAATAGACGCATTGTAACATTTACAATGCCATGTTAACAGTTCAGTTACCATGTTCTCATAAACAATTTCAATATGTTATCTAAGAACATTGATATTTATTGTAATGTTGCAATATGCTTATTATAGTAGTTTTTTAATCTAATAGCCAATGTTCTATACCAGGATGATGTTGTTTTATAACAAAAATGTTTGAAATAAAACCACCATTTATTTTTTACTTCAATGTTTCGGACATTTTTATTGTTTATCCTGATGAGGGACATAAACAATAAAAATTTCCGAAACATTGGAGTAAGAAACTAAATCGAGTTTTTATTTCAAACCTTTTTGTTATAAAACAACATCATCCTGGTAGAAAATTGGCCATTAGATTTAAAACCTAGAATTTATAAGAATTTTTACCATCAGCTGCTTTCAAATCTTAATATGCATGCCTATTAGTAAATGTAGATATTGTAACTATTACAATATCACATTTTATCCTTAAACATATCAAATACTTGTATTTCAAATGATAAATATGTTAACAGTAACAATATTCTTCTCTCAGTGCACACTAAAACTAACTGTTGAAATAATTTCCGACTTTTCTCTAAACTCATCTCTTATACAAAAGTTTTTTAAATCGAAACAATATTACTTTCACTACGCTTCTTTCACACATATACAATTTAGAAAGCCTTACGTTAGGTTTGAAAAAAAAAAACATGTTATTCATAGCAAATCACCATCGAATATCACTCCACCATAACCAAACCACCGTACCATTCCCGTCCACCATCGACAACAATACCGCATAATCTCCGCAAGCTCTGACGCTTCCTTCTCAGCAACCCGCGAAAGTATCTCACGCCGACCCTGCCTCCCATAGACATCACTTTCTCATCCGTTCTCGTTGAGCGCCACTGCACGCTCTCGTCTATATATATACGGCCGGGACGCGCGCGCGTGTCCAATAAAGCCACCCCTGTGTCATTGCGTGTAATCGCCCTTAAACACTCTGACGCCCCCGGGCTACAATACTAATGCGCTACAAATAACATCTCAAACACGCTCAGCGGCGGCGTTACGATTTCACGCGCCCGCGCCGCTCTAAGTAACTCCTCTTATAACTATAATACAAAAAAACCGAGAGGGGAGAGAGAGGATCGACTTTGCCGAAGACGCTCTCTCCTTTATTCTTTGTTTTCTTTATACACAGAGAGCGGGGTATAAGTTGCACAATGTCGAAACGGGGATGACGACGGCACTCTACACACAACAACGAGAGCCGGAAGAAAGGCGCAGCGCGAGGTATAATAATGCACCCTCTGCCTATATATGTGTGTACACATATACACGCGCGAGTGAAACCGCGCGATTCCAAATTAGCCTTATGGCTCGCGTGTATTTTGACACCCTTGCATTTTCGCCCGCCCGCGCGTGCCGCGCGTGAATGCAGCCAGTCGTCATTGTGCGTCGGCGGTACGGCTGCACACGCGCCCGCGCAGGTACACGTGGACAGGAGCGCATGCATGCACGTCGCGTGTATAATATGCTACTCTCCCTTTATTTTTCCCTTTTTGTAGCGGCGATTATACCGCTGTTATGAATATGATTCAGCCGTGGCGGCGGGTTGTTGTATATCGCACAGGAATGTTTATGGTTCGTCATTGTTTCGTCGGTCATCGATGTTACGGTATGTACATGATACTCGATAATGGAAAATATGTATGAAATACTATCGTTTGATAAATTTCAAATTGCTGCGAATTTCGTTATTTTATATAATTACCGTTAAATAGCAGTTAATTTTCAATATACATTTGTTGATAACGTTATAAATATATTGATATAGTTTAAGGAATATATGTTGATAATGGTAATGTTTAATGATTTTGCGAAACATTGGCCCTTCTAATAATTTACGAGCATAATTTAAACTGTAATTGGAGATGTGCATAGTATGTGTAAAAACAAAACATGGGTAATATCAGCACTGGGCGAGAAGCAGAAAATAAAACGGCTCTCTTGAGACGCATAAAACGTGAATTACATAGGATTGAAAGTTCGAAGACATAACACCAAGTTGGTATCAATCAGGAAGAATGGGGAGTATCGGTTAACCGTATAAATACGAAAGGTTCTAGCTAGACAATGGCTAATGAGAGACACTGGGGCCAAAGGAAACTATAATGAGGAGAAGGATGCAAAGACTTACAAAGAGATCAGGTGCCATGATGACGAGACAACTACAATCGCAACAATGGTTTTAATTCGTCTTATTGTTGTTTTTGACTCGTGGAGAACGATATAATACCTATTCTTTCAAATTACAAACTTTTTTAAGCTCTTAATATTTCATTAATAACATCCCTACAATGTCGATTTGGTTTTTTTTAGCGTTTTTTCCCGAGTTGTCTCTAAAACGCTAGTTTGCTATTTTTCTTTGCTGAAAGTTATTAAGGCAACAAATTCATAATATGCGTGCATGTATACAAGTTCATATACATATTTCAATTTAGCAAGTTCGAAAATGACGGGATTCGCCAAAATCTAGGACATCAAACACGCCAACCCTCCTAAAATTTTCCCTACAAAAAAGTTAATATTCTTCAAAATGAATCCCCTTTTTCAAACCCTCTACATATCTTTGCCTCCTATCCACACTAATCCCAAAAAATTCCATCAAAACGCACAACTACGCATCCACCAGTCAACTAAAAAAACCGACTCGAACCATCCAAAAACCTATTTCCACCCCCATCATCCCTACATATATATATCTCAGCACTCGCGAGAAAAGCCCTCGCTAATTATTTTCCTCTATACACATGGCGCACGCGGGCAGCCGAAACCCAACCGTCGCGCGCGCGCGCGTATGTATACACCGCGAAACGACGTCTCTAATAACTCGTAATAAACCCCGGCGGAGCCATATTAGCGTCAAGAGCAGAGGCTAGCGCGTGCGCGCGCGAGCGGCCTTTGTGCGCGCAGGTCCGCCCTCGACAAACACCCTGACTTTTGATGATTATTAACTTCGCGCAGGCAGGCCGGGAGGTTAATCCGCGCTGTCCCCCCGAGGCTCTTTTCGTCCCCTCTCCTTTCTCTCTTTTCGCCCGGCTGGTTGTACGCGCGTTTTCGCGCGCGCTGGTTCTTTCTGTGTCTCTCTCTCTCTCTGTCTCTCTCGGTGTGTAGCGCGCGATGTCCGGCGGCGAAGTGTTTTTTCTCTGTTTTCAATTACACCCTTCGTGCCTTTTTTCCATCGGCTATATAGCTGGCAGAACGCGCAGGCGCCCTCGGGTTTCGGGAGGGTAATAACGAGAGAGTGGAACTGCGTTGGCGTGTGCGACGCGTTTAGCGAACTATGGGTTTGCGAATTTAAGGGTGATCGATTGTGTGGATGTGGTAATTTCTAATGTGGTTAATTGTTCGATGAATGTTTTATATTGAGTTATATAAACTCAATTATCATATATTGAGTTTTCCTCATTGACATTGATTTGAAAATCTGAATAATTCTAAAGATTCTAATGAATTATGTGTTTGTAGATAAAAAATTAAAGTTGCAATTATTAAATTCTTATAGTAACTATATGTATGCACTATTGTATATTAAGATACAAGTTATAATAGTTTTGTATCATATATCTGAACTCTAAAGTATTAATTTACTCACGCTAGAGTTTTGATTCAATCATCGATCATCATTGATACATTTTTGTACTTATCTGGTCTCTCCCCACTTTTTATTCTATCGCATTCCAGACTCTTACATCATATCCTACCTATACCGAAAAAGAAACTGACAGTTACGAATTACATATCTAGTATTAGCCAACTCTGATTTATTGCTATATACACACACGCATTCAATCCCACGAGTAAACTTTATTTCGCAATATAAGCTGGCAGCACTGCACTCAATATCAACTGATGCGCCCCATCCATAAAACTTCCACGCAATTACGTCTCGCACTTGTCATCGATGAAAGAATGACTGGTTTCAATCGACGGCAAACATTCCCGGCAACTAATTATATCCACATACTCCTTTATCTTCCTCTCTCTCTCTCTCTCTCTCTTTCCCTCTGTTTATTGGACGTGCGCACGGCGGTTCTCTCCACGTCTCTCTCTCTTGCGCGCGCGCGTTTCTATATCTTCCTGTGATGTGTCGCCGCCCTGGGAACCAAATTAGTAGTCGGGCTTCCTGCACTGTGCACACACATACATGCGCGTGCGCACGCGCTCACACACACACACTGGCGGCTGTGTATAATGGGGCGGCGCCCTCTCTGCGTCTGACGCGGCTACCGGCTACTACTACTCGTTAAACGACGCGCGCGCGCCGAAACTGCAATACACGCTCTCTCTCTCTGGGTTTATTTGCCAATCCCCTCGTTCCTTCAGACGTCTTCTCTCTCTCCGTTGAGGGACAATTAAGATCGCTTCTGTCTGGTCTTTCACAGAGAGGAGGAGACAGGAGGGGCTGAAGAGGAGGACCGCTGCCATCCTCAATCATGACGGTGATTATTGGTCGTGGCGAGCTATCGAAACTGTTTCTATTTTAGTTGGTAATTGCGGATCCGGGCGTCGAGCTGTGGCGCGCTTCTGCTTTCGTGGGCAAGGTAAAGCGAGGAGTGAGAGAGGAGTGCTCGTGAAGGTTTGGAGCCGAGGGATGATTTATGATTTGGAATTGCGATGAATGATGTAGGTTGTTATTTGTTTTGAATTATTTATATAGTACTTGATTACGTTTGTTGAGAAAAGAAGATTATGGTATAGAGGCAAGACTTTTGCTCAGATTTCATATATGCCATTTCCAGTGTATTCTGAGACTACAGCTATGAAGAGATTAACTTGCTATGAAAATCATACAAAGTTTGCACCGTTACTACTTATTTTTATGATATCATTATTATGTGAAATTACTATAAGTTTTATTGTAACTCAATATGATTAGCCTGTAAAATATGAACATTTGGTATAGATATTCTAAGAAAATGCATAAAAAATGTATTTTCTATCACGGATTGCTTACAGGATTTACATAGCACACTTTCATATTTCAATAGCATATGAAAACCGAGAAAAAACCATCAATATATAATCAACAGAAAGTGTTTCACATTGTTTGATTATCATTTTCCGAATTATGCGACTAGATTCCCATTTGCGTTTACAAAGTGTATACACTGCACACGAAAAGCGCAACAACCCACTATACATAATCGATCCGCATCCTAAAATAGAAATCCCTATTACCGTGGCCTGCGCTATATGTGAAGAAAACATCGACCTCGCACAATAGCGGCGCCCCCGCCAACCATCAAAATTCGATCACCGAAAGCGTCGAAATTCCCCCGTCCTATATAGCCCCGGCACCGAGGATTCGCGGAACAACCGTCGCTCGATTGGCTTTCAAAAGCATATAGTCGCGACGCGGCGGCGTCAAAAACAGAGCATTCGTATATAATACATCCTACGCCTAATATATACATATAATGCATCAGCGCGTCAGGGACGCGGAAAATATCCTCGTGGGAGCATCTTCGCGCCTGCGCCAAGTAGGTAGATATATATATCCTAGTCGAAGACTATACGAAGGCGGAGCAAAAGAAGCGCAGGCTGCAGTTCTGTTATAGATATATCGACTGGCGGAATCTCGAGAGAGCGGGTCCCGAGTTTAGTGTTACTAATCCGGCCAACGATTACGATACGCCTTCTTGCGTTGCTGCTGCTGCTGTTGCTACGAGTCGGATGCAATAAGATCCTCGCGAGTATAGAGTAAGCTGCAGCGAACGCGAGCGTGCACCAAGACAAACAGAGGCGCGAGCGCGGAGTAAAGAACGCGCCGAGCGAGAGTTCGAGAAACTCGTGCGAAGGATTAATTAAAGCGTTGGGGATTGTTTATCGGGGTGTGAGAGCGATTCGGTTGTTGCAGGGGGTTCTTTATACATGTTGTGATAAATTAGTTGCTCCGTAATTTCGAATTAACTTGAGAGTTTAGCGCTTCTCGTATATAGTTTTCGGTGCGTCGAGTACTACTCCAGCTTTATTTCTGAGTTACCAAACATACCTACTTGTTGTTGAAACTACGAGGTACTTGATGGAAATAATTTAACCATGAAGAAAAAGCTATATTTAAGCTTAATCAATTTCTGAGATATAAACAATGATCGTTTCTTCGTATCATTAAAAAACCACTTGATAGCCACATGCAATTAGCCTACCCCTCAAATTAAATCTCACAGCAGAGAAACATCCGTCATCCATCAGTGCACATCAAAAAGAATCGAATTAATCAGGCTTTCCTCGGCGAAAATCTCATAAACCTAATCCGCCCTCGCGAATTCCCACGAGACTCTAAACACACTCTCTCTCTCTCCTTCTCTCTTACTCCGAACATATGCTCGCAAGCATGTATCCTATATACTCGGCGCTCTAATAACTCGACCTCGTCTGTAAACCAGGAACCGCGCGAGTGTATAATATACATATAACTCTGGCGTACAATATTCGCGGCACAGGATAGGGGACCGCGCACGTCATAAAAATCCGCAGCGCCATCAGCGTACTCTGTTTCAACAATTAATAAACTAACAAAAAAAAGAGGGGAGAGAGAGAGAGAGCAAAAGGTCCCTCCTGTGCGCGTTTTAATATTCCATCGGTCGCGCGCGCTCTTTCTTTGTCGGGCCGCGGACCTAGATAAAAGTCCCTCCCCTCCTCCTCCTCCGCGGCGCGGGCAATTAACAATTAGCCGGCGGTCCTTGTAATCGAATTACCGGGGCCCATTGTGCCGCGGCTCAGGTACAAACGTATTGGGTTCCATCACAGGGCGACGGCGCCCCGTACGCATACAACCGCGCTAGAGAGAGGGGGAGTCAAAAAGACTCGCTCTCCGTTCTTTTCCGCTCTCGCGTTTTTTTCTCCCTCCCTCTAGCGCTGCATTAAATAGCTACCGTGTCCGCGTATATATATGTACGCGGCGCTTTCTCGTCGGCGGCATGGAGGCAGATCGAATTTCGCCGCAGCGATCATCGCGAGAGAGTGAGTGAGTCGCGCGAGAGATGAAGACGCGCGCGCGCGCGACGGAGATCCTTTACAAAGGCTGCGCGCGCAAGCGCCAAGGGAGTTCTATATGTATATAACCCTCGGGGGGAACACGAATGTCACTGCGTGAAAATATATCCGTTTCACAGTTCCAGATTTCACTGAGAGACTCTCTTTCTCCTCCTCCTCCTTTGCTCTTTTCCTGCGCGAGATCGCGAGCACTGCACAAGGCTGAGAGAGAGAGAGAGAAGGAGAGAGACTCTCCTTTCTTCGGGTTTCTCGATTGTGTGTGTATAACGACGATCCTATTGAGAGCTGTTTATCCGCCGGGGCTTTTTTCTTGTATTTCTGTTTGATGGGATCTCGAATTTGGACGTAACTTCGTAACTGAAATGGCTTATTAGATTTCGGAGCGTTTTTTCTAATATACGTGATGGTATCCTATTTTGTCGACTATCCTATATATATATATTTTCTTCTCATTGTAGGCACTTTTATTAGATAGTATGTATGTTGTATAGAAAATTAAGTAAATAATTTATATAGTAATATAAATTAATATGCGTTGTTATACTATACTGCTTCCTAGATGAATTTCCTAATTGCAGTTATTTTTCTACCTACTTATCGCTTACATCTTATATTTTACAAAAGTGTACTCTTGCTAAAAATAAATCCAAAACAATTAAAATCCTTTGAATGCTTTAAATAGGCCACCCATGATTTAGTTACCTTTAGAATTCAATTTGTAGCTCTGCGCTAAAAACTATGACACATCATCTATCTACGCGTTTACCTCCTAAAAAGGCCAGACTACAATTCACCCTCAAGAGTCATTATCAGCGAGCTAATAGAAAAAAACCCGAGAGAGAGAAAACAAAGCCGAAACAAAAATCACCCATATTAGGCAATTTCAAACTAGGCAAACTCGCCGCATTGTTCGGTGTATCCAATGTCGCAATGGCGAAACCGCAGAGCGGCGAAAAATTTGCGGATTATATCGCGTTCATTGTCGGCTGGTTGCGCGGGACACGCGCACCCACAGATGCTCTTGCCATTGTCGCTCTGGCGTATACATATATACCAATAATACTTTACGCAAAAAGTCGCATCCAAACGAGCCGCCGCCCGTACATCTCCCTCTCTCTCTCTTTCTTTCCCTCCGTTTCGCCGCCCCCGGTGTTTAACAGCTAATCTGCCAAATGAAGTGTTTTTGTGTTTGAGCACAACACTTCGTCTCAATAGAGAGTAGAGCGAGCGAGCGAGAGAAAGACAGAGAGAAAACCGCCCTCGAGAAAAGGGTTGCCGCCGTCGACATGATTGATGCTCGAGGGGGAGAAAAGAGCGAGAGAGAAGCGAGCGGCAGCAGCAGTAACAGCAACCCTTTTTAGTCAAGCGCTAGCTAGAGAGAGAGAGAGGCCGAGGGTACTTAATTGAGCTGCAGACCTCAGAACGGGCGGACAGCCAATCTTCCCGCGCGCGAGCACACAGTGTATTTGTGTAATGGTCGATGTAACCTTAACCTCCCACTCTCTCCCCCCCTTACCAGGCTGCTGCTGCTCTCTTCCTCTTTTCTCATCGAGAAAATCGCTTTCTAATAGTCGAAGGCCGTCGCTCTGCGTGTACATATATACCGTTGCCAGGCGAAGCCTTTGAACGCGAATTAGCCTTTGCCACGCTCGGCTGCCACGATGAATGCTACATACAAGGGGTTGGAGAGAGAACCGCATGGTGTTGGCGGTATTCGTTACCTATTTTTGTGGTTGTCCGTGTTTGAGGAAACTCGGGTCTCGCGTTATTACCCGATTAAGGAAGGGATGTGTGTGTCGATGGACCCTCGTGCCTGACTGATGGCTCTATTGATGATCGAGAGAAAGGTGTTGCGAAAGGGGTGTCAATGTAGATGCGAGGGATGTTGAATTGATAGTTATATATATATATTGTTGATCCCGGGTTTATTAGGAAACAAAATGCAGAACCGATTGGATATAGATATATTTTATTTTAGAGACATTCACGGATCCAGATTAAAACTCTTAAGTACATAATTAAAAGAACAAAATTTTTAGAATTGTGTAGTAATAGCGGTTTAACAACATTTTTAAAACTCCATAATATAGATGTTATATCAGAGACATTAACTCTCAATGAATTCCAATTTCTATACGCAACCTAAAAGTAGGACACTTAAAAGTATAGAACTATAAGAAGACAATTCTCCTCTTTTAGTTCTCTAAAGTGCCTAACTGAATAGGGGTTCCACTCTTAATGTAAATAAATCTCCTAGAGCTGGGTGCTTAGTAGAAGTTAAAAATTTATGCATAAAAACGACCTCATTGAAATAATGAGTAGATTTAACTATTAATTTAATATATTATAACTGAAAGATTACTATAATTATGAATTTAAGGAAATTTCAAAGCATTGTTGCAATAGTTTCAAAAACTTTCTTAGTACATAAAGAATATAATTTAACAATAAAATTTTAATAAAGAGAAATATTCAAACGTCTCTGACATAATTTGAATTATCCAAATGCGTTAATTAACAAAAAGAAGCTAATTTCCTAATTGAGCTCACTAACCCAATCCAATCAATCTTCAAGCCCGCCTATGGCAAATTCTTCGCATCGCTTAATAACCCCAAACAAAAATCCAACGTCACCGAAGAGGAGCACCCCAGACACCGCCTCGGCGAAACTATAAGACAGCAAAATGAAGGGATAAAGGCGGTGCGCGCGCCCAGACTCCCCGGCTCTTCCATCCCTCTTCTCTCCCTCTTGCGCGCACCCTCTTTCACGACCACGAGGTAGGGAGGCAGAAAGGACCTAACGCGCCTGCGCGTGTAGAGGAGAGCTTCCCCCCGCGTAATGGAGTTTCCAAATATTCGGGAGGAGCCCTCGCTCAATTTCGAACAATTTGCATTTAGGGCGAAGTGCAATTAATAGAAGCAACGGGACGTCGGTGTGCGTGTCGCTACCCCCACCTCCTCGCCCAGCTATTCCACGCCTATTAACACTGGATTCCGCGCGTGTGCGCGAGAGTAAAGGAGGTGGGGGAAGCGCAAAAGTCGCCGCGTTATTCAGTTAGCCGAACAGTAATTACAATAACGAGTCGTTAGGAGATGCTTGGCGCACCGAAGCCGCGCTTCTCGTAGTATAAGACCTCGGCTTGCCTCCAGTTTATGTACGCGACGAAGATGGCATTATAGGTGCGCGCAGCGCCTTGGTCGTAAGCGCGCCGGATTTCGGGGATAATGGTTGTTTATGTTAATGCTGAAGTTGAGATTTCGGGGAGATTTAATTTGTCGTTGGGGTGTTGTAGTGTATAGGTTTATACTTAGGTGGTTGCTATTCTTTTGGAAATATTAGTGGGGGTAGAGAGCTCATCTGAGAGTTTATTATGTCTGCGAGAATTTTAAATAAATAATTTAGAAAATCTCGTGTCTGTTAGCCAATAATGAATTGAATTATTCTTGATAGTGATACACCCTGGTAGAAATGTTAACCAGAAGCGAACTTTTCAGTAAACTTTATGGCTAATAACGAAACGTTGATCCTTGTCTTTTATAATTATGAATCAATCCGAAAAATTTTCCACCAGTGGTAGAATTGTAACTTTATTCATATATTGTGAATGTAGAAACCAAAATGGTAATGGGGATAAACACGAAAATGTTAAATGATAAATTACAATTGTATTAAACTTATCTGACTAGTTGGCAGTTTTCTAAAAACATATATATACTTATTTTTTTAAGTAAGTAGTTGAACAATTTTTATTCTGTTTACGTATTACTCATTAAAATGAACCTTTGACTCTACAATAACCCTAATTTAAATAATACTTAAATTGAATATCCCCATAAAACCACGCGTCTGCAATAACCACCTCCTCCTCGAGTCAGCCAACATCGGGAAACCTTCTTCCGCCCGAGAAGTTCCTACTCCTCTCGCCCGTCGTTGCGATCACCGCGGCCGGTTTACTGCGTATATTTTTCCCCATTTTTTGCGCCCCGCACGCGTGCAGGTGCTCGATCTCTCACAGCCTTCCCTCGCGCCATTATCTTGTTTTACGCCTGGAGAGGTTCGCTCGCTCGCTAGAAAAACGAGCAGTCGATCGCGCGCAGAGCAGACGAGAGCCTTCGAGGGCGAGAGAGAGAGAGAAAGAAAGAGAATTACAGACTCACGAGGGTCTATAACGCGGCGTTTCGGATTCTTTGACGTGCTGGCTAAGGGCTTGTCGATTGCGTTTTATCCGTGGTAATCGAGTTCTGCGCGTCTCGTGTTTTTAGTAAGTTATACGGGAGAGAGAGAAAGAGTGGCGATAATGGAATTACGGTTGTAAGTCTTTTAGAAAACAAAAGGGTAGTTGTGGTAATGTTGAAGGGAGGTTTGGGATTTGCACGGTTAAGTGAATTGTGTAATTGTATAATATTTCGCGAGAAAAGTAGAAGTTTGTCTGATAAGCAGTTGATTTTTTATTTGATAAAAAGTCCAAAACAAAACTTTAAACTTATATATAAATTTATATTCAGTATCAACAATAAAGTACAAAATTTTTTTTTTATTACAACTTACTGATAACTTAATTTACTGTCAAGTATCAATAAAATAATATTTACAAACCGTATACTATTCATGTGAAAAAATCTACTAACATAATATTACATGCCTCCAATTTCTCATTCCGTCGGCTCAGAAGGTGCATGAATAACTGAATTCTTTACCGATCATTTACTCCGAAACTATATACACCCTAGCTAACCCAGCATTAGACTCCTTACATACACGGGTGCAATTACATTAATCGGTCGCGGGGTCGCCGTTCATTCGTCACCTAGAAATAATGTAGCGCGTAAACGGCGCGCTCGACCGAGACGACATCGCGTTAAAACCCCATTCGAGTAGAGTCACCCCTTGGCAACGAAATAACACGCAGGCACACACACGAAAACACATTCCGGCCAACCGAACGGGCAGAAAAAAAAGTAACGCAGGAGCTAGAGAAACAGCAGAGAGCAAAGCCACATCATAAATTGAGACGACGTTAATTGAATCATCACGATCATATTCGCGATCGCTTACCCTCTCGACAAAGATGAAATATTCATTTGATTTATAGGGCGTGAAATATCCCCTCGACTCTCCCACGTGTTTGCGATATTATCGCGATTATCATCATCATTATTATTATTATTATCATCATCGTGGTAGACGGGAGAGAGCGCGAGACCGGAACTAAGGGGATCACCTAATCCAGGGCTCGACGCGCCTTCCTTTTTCTTTTGCGCGCCCTTGGTTAGACGCGCGAGCGGCTCTTTATGCGCGAAGGGTATTAGGTATATATGTATACTTATGCGCGAACGACGCCTTTATGTCCGCCGTTGTTTTTCTCGACGACGTGGGTCCCGGCTTCGCTTACTTTTTTTCTTCTCTCCCTTGGCTGACGGGAGAGAGCGAGAGGCCATTTGTCAGGTTTTCGTCTATTAAGAGCGAAGTATATAACGGTAATTGTTGTGTTTGGGTGGCGAATGCTAAGTGACGTTGGATTACGGTGGATTTGGGGGATCGTTTGTCGGGGAATTTATCAAGGTTGTTGAAGTGTAACAGAGGAAAAATTGTATTAACGTTTCGTACATCAGTTCGAAGGAATATACTGTTT
>UCWB01001511.1:0-16717 GCA_900474355.1 Torymus geranii
GACCCAATCTGTAACATCGACCGGTCATCACTTAATCTACATACCATTCAAGGATTTACTTTCATTTATCACATTTAAAACCGCGTTGGAACATTTATCTATCTTATCGTAATTATTTTAGTTTCACTATTAGAATAGTATCAAGTCCAGTCGGTGACGTATTAGTTTACTAATCAGGATGAATCTGGTTTGATGTCGGTCACAATGAAACTAGAGAAAACAAGCTTTAATTTGCCTTTATGTGGTAGCAAAATATTCATTTTTGACAAGCGCATGTGTAATTTAACAATATATTTTAGTTACTGAACTTTGATTCAACACAAACGTGTGTTTCATCTAAAAATAAATCCAAAATGTATATTTTATTAATAAATAAAATATATTGGAGTTTCGTTTATAAAAATAACTTTTTAATTTTTCCAACAACATAAACATCTGGCCGGACATTTGAGTTAATTGTTTTTAAATTCTTTCATGTTCCTATCAATTGTATCTATAGTAAATTGAATAATCGTAATTGTGAGTATAAAATAATGCAAGTGAGAGGGTGTCGTATATATATTTTTCCGAGTGACAAGTATATTAAATTAGAAGCAAATGACGTCGTCAGCGAGTTTAAGTAGACTGCGAGGAAGGCGGCAATGTGTGTAATTCCATATAACGACATCCTACTAAACAAAGCCCGTAGAGCTCGCAAGTTTTGTTTGCATGCGCTGCTGCTGCTGCTGGTATAGTAGCCGTGCATCAGCGGCCTAATCAACTTATAAAATCCGGGCAGCAATTTTTTTATTATTACTCGTTACCTAAACAACTCTTTTCCCCATCCAGCTCCGGTATATTAAATAAAATGAACTCTTCTAGCCCCGATAGCTGCTGGCCTATAGGCGTGCGCGCTCGCGCGGACTTCCGGCGACTGGCGGCGGCGGCCCCGAAACGAGATAACACGTCGATCCCCATTACCGCTACTGCCGCTGCAGGGGCGAGGGGGGCGCGCATTCTAAACTCGCGTAAATAAGTAACGAGGGTATTGAAGCCATCGCTCGTGGAACTTAATAAGCCGAGAGTCGTCAATTTGTAATGCGACTGCGCGCGCGCGCGTGTGAGTGTGTGTGCGTGCGTGCGCGTGCGTATGAGAGAGAGAGAGAGTTGCGCGCAGGGCCTTTACGTAACGGCGTCCGCGGCGTCGGCATCGGCTTTATCCGCGGCCTGCCTCTCTCTCTCTCTCTCTCTACGAAGGGACAAATTGAATTTTAGATCGCGCGCTGGGGATCGCGAGATAGAGAGACAGAGTGAGAGAGAGAGTGGCCGTACGTCCGCTCACGCAGATGATACTAATTGAAATTTGAAATTGATATTAGAGAATTATTACTACCCTCCGAGCAGCAGCCAAGCTTTCTATCTCACTCTCTCTCTCTCTGTGCCGCCGCTGCGGGATAGCCCTCAGGCGCGCGCGCGCGCAAACGTAATTACGCCAATGTGCCGGCGCGCGCGCGTCTCGGGTATCTTGGCGTAATTGTTGCCAAATTCGATGACGCTCGCGCCTCCCGCGTGTACATACATTTTCCTTTCTTTGGTATATAAAAGCGCCGATTTCTCGAGAATTTTGCATCGAGCCAGCAGCCGCAACAACGATGAGCCGAGAATCGAGAGCGCCGGGAGATGATCGGATTATAAACCTCGAGCAGATGTTCAATTTGAAACACGAGACAGCGTATACGCAGTTAATGTTAAGCCGAAAATCACATTGAATTATTAATGCGTCCATCTTAATTTCGGAGCACTAATGCCGCTGTCTGCGCCTGTAACAGACGCACGATGCGCTTATTATTTTGCATTTACACAACCATTGTGCGCCTCTTCGAGCTGGATGATGAAAAATAGATAAGGAAAGTTTTGCTTATATTAGCTGCCAGTTTGAAATCGAGGTGGCTTATATTATTTAGCCAGCTCTAAGCGCGCTGCGGTAAACTTTTGACATCGCACGCGTGTTACGTAAACGCGAGCTCTATAGACGGGGGAAAATTAGCGGCTAAATCGAATCGAAAGGCGGAAAATGAAGGGGCTGATGTTTGCCGGAAGAGTTATGCGGCCGATAGCAATGGCAAACATGGCCGATGGAGGTATAGCGTAAGAGGCTGAAATTTGATCGATGCTGGCCTGCATCAAAAGATATCTCCGAGTAACCTGCTTGCGGGGAATTTTCGAGCACCCCCCCTATATTATAGGCCCGCGTGTATACATGTATGCTTGTCGAAAGCCGGCGGGCACTTACCTCGCCCCATTGTGCGACGACGCGGTTCGGCGCGATCGGCTGCTGCTGTGCGTACTCCAATTGGCGCGTGCTCGCGCGAACAACGGGTAATAACGAGTGCCTACGAGAAGTGAAAAGTAACAAGCGCCGTACATGTGTACATACACAGACGCACCGACAGAAGGGGCGAAATGGACCGAGGCTAATCCGTGGCAGGCCTCGTACACAGAGAGAGAGAGAGAGAGAGAAGCATACGCACACGCCACCCTCGCGTTGTTTGCTCAGCGAACATGCGGAGAGCCGAGAGTCTATATTTGCTCTCGGTGTGAGCTCTCTTACGCCTATATGCCGCGCACGAGTGTGCAAGCCTATGTGTCTGTGTGCGCACAGGCTCAGCCAGCCGCTTCGAAGATTACTCTACTGTTTTATTGCGCGATCATCCGATTGCCGCGAAAGGGGTTCACCGCCAGTGGCGCACCGCGCGCATTACCCACCCGCTCCACTACTCTCCGACACTCGCGCCATTAATTTCCCGCGTCTTCTCGTAAATTTTCATTTGCACGTCGTGTCATCGGCCCGATTAGCTACCTCTTCCCCCTTCGTTTATCTTAATGCATTCGCCCGAGTGGCTTTGCTGCACGCGGACGGATCAACTGATTTATCAACTTTCCTTACAGCTGGATTTGTCAAAACTTATTGCTTTGGGCTGTTTTATACGCGGCAGTGGATGTATCTCTTTGTAATTTTACGTTTTTAATAAGTACATTAAAAATATTTTTTTTTAACCAAAAGTGACGATTTGAAAATCAGAAATGGTCCACTTCGATCTAATAAACATGTCTATTTTGCATAATTTCAACTTTTCCATATATGAATAAACCACATAAAGTCAATGTAGCAAATCTGCTATACAGTCAGAACTAGAGAGGGTTAAGCAACTATGTCGTTGAGAGTCAGCTCTATATATCAATTTAGCTCGTGCGAAACATAAGCTTTTTAGTAATCAAATATACTAAGAAAGGCTGTTACAGTGACGTATATTCCCACAAACACCTTACAATTCAATTAACGCGAAGCTGGCATTGAGTTGTTTAATTAGCGCCTCAGCCTTGAATCGTATTTGTCATTTTGCGAATAAAAGCTTTCCAAATTGTAAGTCGCAGCGCAACGTGTCGAATTTCTAGGAAAGCCGTCAATAAGCGCGCTTGGATTCTGCATTACAGTCGCGCTTGATTATTGAGTCGCTAATTGTATAATTGCCGTCGGCAACGAGCAAAACGCTAAGTCGACGCTCACAGCGCCTATATATGTATATGGTTGGCCTCTCTCTCGCTCTCGCTCGGCAGCAACTCGCCGCTGACGTCAACATTCAATAATTAGACACGCGACATATCGCGACAATATCGCGCGCGCCTGCTGTTGCGCAATTAGCGCGATTCACAATTAAAACTGATATTCCCCCTCGTGGAAACTGTCTCGACATTTTCTGCTCTTTTACTTTGAGCGCGGCAGAGCTGCGCACTAGGCCGTCGCTTCTGTCGTTATAAGCTGCTTGATGAAGGGGTGAACGTAAAATCACTATATTAACCAACTTTCGCATCGGCTATCCCCCTTCAGGGAGAAAGAGAGAGAGTGACAGTAATGGCATTACAGCTAGTAAACTGCGTTATCGACATCTGTCAGACGGCAAGTCGAACGAAGAATTGTAATAAGCAGGTTCAAATAACACCTCGTTAGTCTACGACAAACAAAGTTTTAATACATTTAGAGCATCGAACATTTTTCTTTATTTACTACATTGCATTATTCTCTTATTATGTTTCTTACGTGTCACAGTTATCCAGGGATAATATGTCGGTTGCGTATAAATATAACGTTTTGAATTAGTATACTCAAGAATGACACTAGTTGGATAAATTTGTTAAAAAAAGAAGTTTGAAAATTCTTTTTTTGTAAATTCAGAAATTAAATTTCTATAATAAATACAATGTGATTTTAGAATGGTTTGCAATTTCCCAACAAAATTATTAAATACGTATATTATATCGATAATTAAAAATGAATTTTCAATTGTTATTGATGAAGAATTTATGGGAATGCCAGTTCAATTCGAACTACAATTAGAACCGGATTACTTTGATTTTAAACATGAATTGATTGATTGATTATAACATCATTGGATCAATTAGACGTTGCCGATACTAATTATTATCGTAATAATTTATAAACATTATACCGACTACTGTTGATTAATTTCGATTGTGATTGGAAATACGTTTAGGAACTTTGTACTGATGATCGATTACGTATTAATCGAACATCAGCATATACGCAATTAGGTTGCACGCTTATTAGTCATACCAATTCCTAAAAATGGAATTATTTTTGTTTTTAATAGAAGCGAATAAAGATTATCAAGTGCAAAGAAAAAGCTAAAAAGATATATAAATATTGCGGTTTTCAAAAGGAATAATTTAAGTAATAGTTTTTAATGAAGAAAGTATTTCTATATATGTGCGTATTTTGTATAAAAAAAAAGAAGTAAAGCAGAAAGTAAGGAATCTTCTAGGCAACACAAAGCCTACGTAGCATGAGACCACAGTTGATGCAACTCCAAGCGAAGAGTTTACGCGCGAGAGAAAGAGGGGGAGAGAGAGAGAGAGACAGTTAGCAAGCGAGAAAGATTGGCCGAAGAGCTTGGGAGAAATGGCGAAGGCGCTCGTGGCAATTAAAAGAAATTCGGCTGCAGCAGCGAATTGAATGTTTTATTAGCGGGGGCTAGCCGCGTATATAGATGTATATATATCTTTGCACGCGCGGAAAGCGCGAAAGCAAGTGGGTAACTAAGGAATGTGCTTGCCGGCTGACGACGTTAGCCGCCGCCGCGGCGTCGTCGGCCTGCTTTATTAATACAGAAGGCAAGCGAGCGAGCGGCAGCGAATTGGAGGGAATTAATTAAGCAGCTGAAATTGGATGCAGCGCGTTAGCCCTTATTCTTGGATGACACAATTCAATAAGCTCGTCCGCACGAGCGGCTGCTCGAGAACGCGCGCCCGAGCTCGTGTGATAGCGCTTTAATGCGGGATAACGGCATTACGAGATTCTCTCTCTATCTCTCTCTCTCTAGAGATCGCCAACTCCTTCGCGGCGGCTTGTCGCCTCTGCGCATAGGAGACATGTCAATATGCCCGCCTCTTTCCTAGAAAACCGCCTCACACGCACCAATAACCGCACCGCGCTGCCCCTTGATTTAACTCATTCTAACTTTAAACTCTGCGCGCCTATACTCTCTTATAAGGATCATTTGTATCCCTCTACTCCGCTCTGAAATTCATCATGCCTTATTGAATTTGAAAAATACTCTGCCCTCAATTTCTTCAATTCCTACGAAAAATACACAATCAGAAGTTTATATATATTTTTACTATATATAATTCAGGCTAAAAAAAAACAAATCCGATTGGATGACATACGCTCCGATGAAAGATACTTAGTTACTTAAGCCGGCGGCGGCGCATATCGGAACTTTGTTTTTGCACGCCAAGCATTGAAAATCGCGGTCGACACGGCGCCACCCGTCGTATCCACTTGCGCGCGGCTGGCTTCGACTTTGCATCTCGCCGAGTGCGCATGCCCCCCCTAAAGCACGCTGGCCCGGGGCGTTTTGCGCGACGCGACCCTAGTGTTACTCCCCCTTCTAACTTTACCCGGCGCACAAGCCGCAATGTGTGCGGATGAATACACCAGTATCGCCGCTCACACAAGCGTGATCCCTCGGTGTGGGCTCGTCGAGCAAAAAAAACTTTGTAATCGCCTTTCTTGACATACAACTTTTTCTAGTATAGGGACCAAGTGCTTTCTATTGGCCATATATTCTATACATTGGATACATCGAATTTTCTATGCATGAAAAGCCGTGTAAATTACAGGTTTTTTTATAATCAGATTAAATTTATATGCCGTAGGGGTAGTACGAAACATTCTTTCCATTTTTTTTTAATAAACTTAAATATCTGTGGCTTCTCGGAAAAAACCATGTATAAAACACAAGGAAAAACGCAATAATTCCATTTTTCCAACATGTTCCCGGAATAACCATATCTCTATTTTTTAGAATAACTCCTGGAAAAACCACATAACTCCCCTTTTTTAAAGAATTATTCCTGAAAAGCCTATATAACTCCACTTTTTTCATCTAACAACCTGGAAAAACGATACAACTCCACTTTTCCTATAAGAGAAGGCCTATAACTGTATATTAGAAAGAGTATACACATTAGAAGCTCCCGTGAGCGGAAGTTCATATATTTAATCATGTACCTACAGTCACCGAAAAAATAATATAATTGCCATTGAGACCAGAAAATCCATGTAACTCCACTGAAATTTTTTTATTCCCGGAATAACCATATATAGATAAGTGACAGACGTTTTCTAAGACATGAAAGCTATTTGGTCTAGTTACTATGGTAATAAATATGTTATTTAGATGAGTATTCATTAGTATTCATAGATGCAGTGTTACATTCAATCTCATTTGTCTTGATTCAAAATACCGATGCGAATCTAAAAATTGGATTTACTCGAAATCATATAAAAAATGGGGATAAGTAGTTATTCCTCGAAGCTACAGATATTATTGTGTAAATGGTTGTATTGAAATCATTTACATTTTATAACCAATACATTAATTTAGTTAAATAAAAAACTTTTTGAACTTTTACTAGCTCGAGAAAATCTAGGAGTCACAAGTTATTGTTAACAACTTCAAAATGAAATAAAAAGTGTTAAAAATGTTAATATATACATAAAAAACATTGCTCTTCATAGTTATACTAACAAATTTTATTTTCACCTACATGCATGTTGCACTTCGAAGAAGAAAAGATAAAAAATTTTCGAACAATTGGTTCGCCCAGCTAACATGCCGTTGTATTACAAATATTTTCTATATACCGTTCGATCATAGTCGAACATTTTAGGTTTTTAATTTGAAAGGTTAAAAAAAATATAATTTAGAATCAGCCCAATAACATAAGTCATACTATAATTATATAGTCTTCTAAATAATCTTCATACTCTTTAACACTGACACTGCTACATTGCTACATACTAATCCACTCCAGAGACGTGTTTACGCCTTCCGCGGCGCAGCCGCGCGCGTACAGGTGATGCGGCTCCGAGGCTAGTAATTATATACAGCCAATTTCAATAAATCATAACTTCCGCAACGTGTCCGGCTAAAATATGCGCGCACGCAGATATATACACACACAGAGAGCCGCAGACGGAGGGAGGCTTGCTTATTAGCAAAGTGCAGCGCGAGCCGGCACAATGGCCGTTACGGCCGCTCGCAAAGTGAGAGAAAGCTCCGTTTATTATTCGGCGTGTGCGCGAGCGCGGGGCTCAGGTGCGTACGCGCTCCCTCGAACGGCCGCTCCGACTTCCAAAGTATACGAGTGCGCGCTCGGGTGCGGTGAGCGCTGTGAAAAAGTTATTCGTGACAAATTGCGCGAATGGATGGCGCACAAGCCCCCGATCGCCCGAGTGGTCCGTGAAAATCAGAGGGAAATTGCGTAAAGGTGCGCGGGCACGCTGTTACTGCGATAAGTAATCGTTTTAAGCCTCTTTTTTTTCTATCTCCAATTTTGGATATCAAGTATTTGTAGACATTATGCATCGTTAGGCGACAGTTTAGCTTTTTTGTTCATTTGATTCCTGAAAGCGGCGAGCAGTGCGAGCTGTGCTCAAAAAAAGAAAATTCTTTAAAGCGAGTAAGCTTTCGATGTAATAAGGACCCGCGCAAAAATCGAAACCGTTGGATCTATTGCGGCACTATATAGCGCCGAATCACCGCAATTTCGGCGCTAGATGGTACCAATATAGCGCCGCAACAGATCCAACGGTTTCGATTTTTTCGCGGGAGCCTAGTTTTGCCGTAAAATATTAAGTCGTTAAATCTATTTTTATGTACATCATTATAGATTTATCGGGATGACACATTCCTACCATTACCGACCGAGCAAAACAAAATTCAGTTCCATTCAAAGTTTTTGCAAAAACAACTTCATATTTCGACTTGAAACTTCTACTGGATGATAGAACATTTAAAAACACAGAGCAGTGTGCTCTTGATTTATTGTGATTATTCGTATTTTATTTTTAATAAGTTTGAAACTGTATAAATTGCTCAGTCGGTAATGACCATGGTGCCCCCTTAAAATGTATACACATTTTTCAAATATGATTTCAACTACACTTTGAGAACACTTCCATATACCGACGGTTGAGAGGAATAACCCGCTAACTCAGCAAAGACTTCGAAAACCCCCTAACTCAGCGAAGGCTTCGAGAACCCTCAAACTCGGCGGAGGTTTCAAAAACCCTCCAATTCAAACACGTTTTTTTTTCGTCTTCAAATTTAAGTATTTTATTTTAAATAATCGATTTAAGTTATTTTCTGAATTTCTAATCACGTCTATTGTGCAGAAATCGAATTTTAAAATCGTACTCCTACAGAGCTGCCACCACAAAATTGAAGAAAAAAAACGCTTCTGAGTTAGAGGGTTTTTGAAATCTTCACCGAGTTAGAGGGTTTTCGAAGCCTTCGCTGAGTTAGGGGGTTATTCCTCTCAGCCGTCGATATATAGGTATACAATGTGTACATTTGGAAACGCAATATGTTAACACAATATATCTATTATATATGTGTATGGAAGTTATCTAACAGTGTAATTAAGTAAGTGACAATATATCAAAACTTTTAAGCGTAATTTTATGAAACTGTTTTGACAAGTTTCCCAGATAGTTTGACAAGGACACAATAGAAATAAACAAAAGAATTATTCATTATATTATACTTCTTCCAGGAAGTACCCTCCGTACGTAGCTAGTCAGTTGAGAAAACGCTTCGACATGTGATTGACTCACACAGTAACAGTCGTAAGTTTGGCAATGTAGTACCATACTATGTGCCTATGTGATTCTAACCTAATTTCATAGTTCAAAAGAAGGTCTGTTATTCGAAAAACAGGCTCTGAATGATAGGTTGGAAAGCAGATATGAATCTGGGATAAATTTCTGCATATCGCCGAATTTTCTTAGAATTTTTTCATTTTGCAATGTTTTTATATACTACAAAAGGTGTATTTTCCCACAAGAGCCCATGTTATTTTCAATCACTGATTTCTTGCTTTGAAGCTCTCAACCTTCACAAAATTTGAATCAGAGCTTCAGTCCACTTTGATACAGATGTCACCCAATTATCAAACGATTTTCATTTCAAATTCTATTATCGAGGGTACTCCTTTAAGACTTAAACACAATTTTTCTACTTTTTATCGTTATTCTTCAATCATATATCTTTAGAAGGAATAAATACGTATATTTCAATTTTAAAATACTATTAGTATTCTTTTTTAATCGAATAAAAGTCTTTTTCTGTCTTAATAATCTATAAAACGGATTTGCATATTTCAAAGATCTACAGATAGAAGATATACAGATCTGTCTATACATTTATAAAAGTTCAAAAGTATTTTAAGGAGTTTTACGTTTATAGAAAACATATGAAACAAACTATGTAATTATAAGAACTTATTTCTGTTTTCTATTTTTAAAATTATTTAAAATGTGTATATCTGCCAATACTAGCATCCATTCTAGTTTTCTAAGATAGAGATTTTGCATATTATTTTTGAAGTAGCATACTCTACCTCCCACCCTTAATTTAAATAAAATTTCTTACTGACTTAGAGGCTACAATGTTACGTATTTCATTGAAAATATATTATATAAAAGATGGCAAAGTAATTTATAAAAAGCAAATAAATAAGCTGGCACATTACAAGCGAAATGATAAAATGGATATTAGATTGATAGAGATGGAATAGAATTGAGATCGAGCGTCAATTTATCCTCATTTTAAATCTTTATACTCGCCGGTCGCTTCTCATCAGTGTCACGACTAGCAGCTTTTACTGAGAAACTTGTTAGGGGAACTTTATACCGCACCGAGGAGGAGGCTCTTTCAAACATTGAAGAAGACTTTTAAATATGCACATTAATGCCAATAATGTAAGGAATATTTTAAAAGGGAAATATTAAATTTTCCGTAAATCTAAAAGGCTGTTTAGTAAAAAAAGAATGTTAATAAATTCTCGGACCTCCTCTACAATTACGGCAGCATGGCCAATTTTCCCAAATCGCTTGACGCGCGGCATTAATTTAGGTATCCTCTTAATGGATCTATTGTGCCACAGAGCTCTTGCATCTGAATTAATTTTGCGCATAATCGAATCAGTGAAAACACTGCGATATCCCATCAGCATTATTAGTCAACATAAATAAATTTAACATGCAATATAATTAATTAACCTCACCGCCCAGCTTTATTTGATTTATCAAAGTTATATAGAGTTGGCCGTTAGTATATACTTTGCAAATTATTGATACCGAAACAGGATGAAATCCATACTATGTTTGATTTCTTTGGGAGAAACTGAGCGCAGGGTAATATAAAAAAGTGAATTCACACACACGAGATATATAATGTCCCCACGCGGATAATTATACGGGAAAAGTGAAAATGGCGAGAGGGGAAGTGGCGGGCAAAAAGGCGCATTAGGCTCATAAACGTAGGGCAAATGGAATTCCGGGGGTCGGGTGTATGGGCGAGTGTGTGAGTGCGAACCGGATTCCGGAAGGGCGAGAGAGCGAGCGCGGGCGAGCGTGACGAAATCGAGTCGAGAGGATGGCCTTTATACGGCGGCATCACGGTATCACGTCGGGACATTGAGATTCCGATTGACTTCCGGTGAGCCCCGTGCCGCGCGGCACCCCCTATAGGCACCCCTCTGCGGAGAGGGAGGGAGATAGAGAGAGAGAGCCTTAAGTGAAAAGCGACGGGCGCGCCGCGTGCACACACACATACAGCAGACTCTTGGCGCTCTCCACTCCATTCCACTGCATTACGCATGCTCTCGCGCTCGATCAAATCTTCCATTCGCACGGACAGAGAGAGAGAGAGATCGAGGACTCGGCGTTACACCATCTCTGGGGCTTCAACCGAGCGTAACCGTATAAATAAAAGCCCGCCGCTGCTCACTTTATTATCGCTTTATTTGCCTCTTTTGTCTCCCGCTTTGCTTCTCTCTCTCTCTCTCTCTGTTGGTCCACACGCGCAGCCCCGCCTCGAGAGCCGTTATTTCTCTGTTTTTCTTCGTGCGCGAATCGCACCCGGTACTTCACACAACGGGCTCACCCACTGTAAACACTGACTCTGTCACGCCTCATTATATTTATATAATGCGCCTACGACGACTATTACATCCTTTTCGGGCAATGCCTACTCAAATCAGCCCTAAATTAAGCTGTTGGGAAACATATTTATAAGCTCGACTGAATGTATAATTAATTTGCTTCTTCTATCTAAAGAAATAATCTATCTTTTTTATTATATACCATTTATAAAAATAGTGATTCATTGATACGTTCATCACGTGAATCAATCTTAATTTAATCAAGGTAAGTATAATCACACACAGAATTATATTTAGGTGACTAAGTAGCTAGTAACTTAAATGAGGTTAAATGAATTTTTTCTCTGTTTCACTTCATCAATGATGTAGTTATTTTTTTAATGCCACTGCTTGAGAATATGAGTCCATCAGAGATCCTTTTCATCTCATCAAAGTAATAGCTTTTTCGACGTTTCACTGATTCAGAATAATCATATGAGATGGATCGTTCAGTGAATCTCATTTCTTATAAGAGTTTCATATAAATATTAGTCACATGCCCGATGAGATGACTAGGAAATATATAGTATTTGCATATACATATAGTCTACGTTATCATATCGACGGAATATCTTACAGGAATAATTTTGCTGTCTTTGATGTGATATTACATTATTTTATTTTTATTACGCGTTTATTGTAATAATTAAAGAAAAAGCAAGATAAAAATAAGGAAAAACAAGATAGTTGAGTGTTTTAAATCTGATTAGAAGTAACATAAATCATAAGCTATCCAGTATGCAAAATGATCGAGTTAAATTGTAATTCAAGTTTAAATTGAAAAATCTCTAGTCATCTTATGTGATTGATGCAAATGCGATTTCATTTTGTAATTTTCGATCATTATTTTACTGATATAAGTGCAACTTACATTGTAAAAGAGTTCTCAAGAAATTATTTGCAATTGATATCAATTTATTTGTAAAAGTATTTTTTTTCGTTTGTATTTAGCAAAAAATATCTTACAATATTGTTACTGATACGTGTACCTTTATCAGTTTATCAGTTTAATAAAACATTTATTTTAGATATTAACAATAAAATTAAATTTAAGAAAACGAAGGAACGTAACATCATTTTGAAACAGAATAAACGTATCAGATACTATGTAATTTATCCCAAAGTTAGTTTCAAACTAATAGATTTTTTCCGAGTGAAAACTGAATAGATCTATTGTTTAAAAGGTATTTATATTTTACAATAAAACTAGCAAATAAATTGATCGGAAAAGAAAAAAGAATGTATCTTTGCTCTTATTACTTTAAAATACATTCTTATATATTTTTGCAAATTAATTAACGTGCTATGCTGAAGCATAGGGAATCCACAGTACTGTTATACAAAGGGCGGCCCTATTCGACAAGTTTCTACAGACATAGTAATACGTATATAACTGCAGTAATACTGCAGCCATGATTTTAAATTTCATAAAAGTAGACGCGAAAATAACATCATATACCATTGTAGTAACCATTCAAGGGTTACAAGATTTGAATTGGCATGATGAAAATAGTTTTAAACAAGTATCAATAACCGCTTGATAAACTGTAACGTAGCAAACAAGTTAATTTATGAAATACCAAACCTTGTAAAAGCAATAATAGCATTAATTTGAATTGAGTTCTCCGTATGAGAGTTTCAACAGACTCTTACGTAATTCATTCAACAACAATGATATAGCACGCTGATAGATTTAATAATCGCGTCATCAATAAGAAAAACAATGTGCTGCTCTCATTGTCACTGACATAAAAAGATGATCGTTTAGATAAAGCTCTGTATTCCAACGACTTGACTTATGTTTTCTAGAAACTACGCCCGTGCTGAGAAAAATACTTTTGACTTTTCAGAATTGTTGAGAAAAAATGAAAAAGAAAATTTGTATTATACCTCAGTATAGTGAGCAAGCATGTTGACCAGTACTTATCGAGGCGAATAAACGAGTAGATTGCAACGAGATGAGAAAGTGTCGTACCCACAACGTTACTGAACACAATGGTGAAAAGAGCGCGAGGAAGCGTGCTATCTCGGTCTCGCGCGCGCGCGCGCGCGTAGAATTCATGGATGCGAGCATGCGGGATCATGTAGAGCCACTATGGCATTGATTGAATTAATCTGTCAATTTACCAATTACACGGATGAGTTTGTTTGGCGCGGCTCTTGGGCTGCTCTGCTCTGCTGTACGGCTGCTGCTGCTGCTGCTGCTCTCGTTTGCTGCGGTGCCTCTCTCCCTCTCGCTCACTCGCCCGCTCGTGTACGTATTAATTCCCCTCTTCCAACACACGTACGCCATCTCCTCTCTGTTGCTCTGCGCGCGGGCGCGATCGAAACTCACCCGATCGGCTGCTCTTCGTGTGCCTGTGTGCGTACGTGCGCGAGCGAGCGAGCAATACGTAACCGCGTGGCTCGAGGCACAGATTCAACGAGCTCAATTGGTACACCGAGCGAGAAGGAGGATCGTATTGATTCTTCGGTTACAAGCTCCCTCTCTCTCTCTTTCTCTCTCTCGCAAACGTCGACGTAGAGAGCAGGAGAGGGAGAGAAAGCGAAGAATACATCTCTCGCCCGATACGTATATGTGTAAATTCATTTTTGCCGAATCATGCACACCCGATATCTGCGAGTGCGCAAGCGAGTTTTTTTTCTGGGCGTAAGTTGATTACAAACCGACTGGATTTCGTTCACAGTCTATGTTGTACGTAACGTTGTGCGTCTTTACAGAGTTTGCGCGATAGGATTGTTCCTCTTTCTGTAGACTTTCAGAGTCAAAGACATCACTCAAATTCCACCGAATTAAGATCTCGTTGGGGGAAAAAAAATTTAAAGAGGCTGCGAGAGACGCTTAATGGATTTTAACTCGATTGGCTTAAATTTTCCACCAACGAAATCAATTGGGGTGTACGAAATATGCGAAATAAAATTGAAACCTATATAGCGCGGAGCTTTGGCTAATCAATATTCAATGGATCGAGAAATTAAGTGAATTATCGACTGCGCCCAGCAGGACAATTTTTTAGTTATTAATAATATTAAATCTTTTAAATATATTATAGAAAGAAGATGCGTGATTAAAAAAGTATAGTATAACAAAAATTATTATCACCTTGACGTTGAACTAGATAATTAGCTCTCGATGTCTGACCAAAATTGCCACTTTCTACTTAGTTTAATGAGACAGAAGAATGCTCAAGCGAAAGATTGCGCTCCGTCGAGGTTCTACATTGGCATGAGTGCACACATCGGCCGCGCGTGAAAAAGTGGCTTACATATGAAAGCAAAGTGTCAGGTGACTAGGTGTGTCCCGGCGGCAACGCGGGCGCATAAAGAACGTAAAGCTGCGCGCAGTATACGATATGTACAGGCGGGCAACGTGCCGAGAATTAATGCGAGTCTCTCGCATTATTGCTCGGCCGTAAATTTCGCCAGGAAGACGATTTAGCGAGGAAGCGCCGGGGATAAATCTCGAAGAAGTCGAAAAGCGTAAAACAGCGGCCGCGCTTGAAAAGCCAGCGGCGGTGGCGGTGGCGCCGCGGCGCTGCACCAGCCAGCGGCGGCATCGGGGAAGCAGTGCGCGCGCTCGAGAGAGAGAGTGCGAGAGAGTGAGAGAGAGGATATACATTTAAGGAACGTCCGATCCTCCAACCAGCGCGGCGCCCCGCCAGGATGAAGAGGCGTGTCTTCTCTCTCGCGCGCCGCGCTCCTTCTTCTCCTTCTCCTCCGCTTCTTCCTCCGGCGCGCTCGCTCGTGGAGAAAAGAGAAAGAGCCGCGCCCGAGGAGTATATATTGTACCGTACGGCGCCGAGGCAGCTAGCTCACTCTCTTTCTCTCTCTGCCCCTTATACATCCCGAAAATCGCATTTTTATTGACCACGGCTATAACGCGCGCAGGCAACATTTCTGTATTAACCTTCTCCGCGCTTCCCTGATCTCCTTTCCCACTTTTATCACTTTTCAAAATACCTAGCCTCTCTTACGCCCCTCCCCCTACTCTAGTTACTTTTATTAGTCGAGCTCTTTCGCTAACTGCCACGAGAATAATCAAAATTCACTTGCTTCTCCTATTTTCCTATCTACTATACTGTCTTACGCTCCACTCTATTTCGCTAAACTCGCTTTTTCAATTAGAAACATAGTCTTGCTACAAACTCTTTTCTCTTTTTGCTTTTCTTCCCTTTTCCTACCTCTTTCCGAATTGAAAACGTTAAGGGAACATTAGTTTGTTCAGTGCTTAGTGCGAAAAAACAATTCGATTAAGTAACTAAATACATTTGTAACTTCTATATACAAATGTTTAAAAATTTAACTGATCATTGACAAAAAGGAAAAACACGAACAATATAAAAAAAAGAGACAGACTTTTCTTAGATTCAGTTATAAGGTAACTTGGGATAATTCGTCCACCTAAAGTATAATATATTTTTTTTCTCTTCCTATAAATGCGTTGGAAAAAATTATAAGAAAAATTTTAAAGGATACTAAAAAACATAATTCAACGGCGTAAAAAATTAATGAATTTCTCGTGCACCCATTTCAATATATATGAAGCACGGTCGGCCCTCAGGCTTTTTCTACATTGGACAGATACTTGCCTTCGGAGCGTTCCCGCGCTCCTTGATATTCTGTGGTGCCAAGAAAGAAGGGCTCAAGTCACTTGGAAAAGTTTTCGAGATATTGCGATTTAAATGCTAAAGCTTAAATGAAACTGTTTTTTCCTTTTACAATTGCGTTGTAACTACGGAATAAAGACTTTTTTACCAAAAAAACTTTAAGAAATGGTGCATTGAACCCCAAAAAAGTGAAAAATGGCCAACTAATTTTTATAAAAATTCGACTTATTCCCTTCTTCCTTGGCACCACATATATAAGGCAAATGTACCAATCATTGACCATCTTAAGAGCCTAAAGTTAAATAGTATAAGAATTTATCCTTATTAAATATAAATCCGACTACGCAACGCGTTGTTAGTTACTAAAAGCTATATGTCTAGATTAAATTTGAACAAGAAATTAATGTATTTGTATTAATGTAATTTAAAAAACATACTATTAAGTGCAGGCGGCCACTTTTTGGTACTGGATTTTTTATGGCCAAGTATTGGTACTTTTATCTTACTACAAAGAAAAAAATTATGAACACCCCAAATGTTATACTGGCTCTGTAGAGTGC
>UCWB01001512.1:0-16734 GCA_900474355.1 Torymus geranii
TTATTCAATAAACATTAAATTAGAATAATTTGTTATACATGTTATAAATTTTGAATTTTGTGCAATAACAATTTTTATGTTTCGTCGTACTGTTCTCTAGGGTAACCGTAATAAAAATGTTTATGTTATTCCAAAAATGTAATACGTTGTTCGTCGATTGATTGTCTATAACAGGAGAATGTTTATACGAAATCTGAACGCGATAGACAACCCCGATTCCGAGTACTGCGACAAAACATAAACACACACCATCGAGTTCGTTGGCTGCATACGGGAGGGGGCAGCAGTGCATCTCCCTCCTCATACCCCGTGGTTGTATTGGCTATATCGTCCATATCAAAAGTTAGTCCATTACTTAAAATAACAATATTTTTCGATGAAGAATTTTAAAAATATGTCGAATTACTAAACTTAGGTTTTCCAAAAAAGAGCTTACTTTTTAAGTTGACAGAAACAATATTTTATACTTCTGAGTTCCGCGATCTTTTACGAATTCTTCTTTGAACAATATAAGACCAAAGAAAAAAATGAGAATTGAATAAAATTTGAGGATGCGGCATTATTATGAATGAAATAAAAAATCTATATGATTTTTAAAAGTCGAAATACTTCAAAAATGTTCGTCTGATTGAAGGGCTAAATACGGTTTGATAATTAATTATTGATAATCTTTAGTAATGCTGACTCGCGACTTGGATCGTATAGCCAATACAATACAACCTTAAGTGGAACGCCCACTGACTAGGCAAAAACTCTTTTGTCTCGCACAATACGACTGTTTGCTATTCATCGATACTCATTGGTACGGTTGTTTGCACAACACTTTACTGACATAATGGTAAAATACTCGATTCCATTACGTTATTCGAATGATAATATATTACAAGTAATGTTCAAACATTTAAAACTAAAATTTAAAAAGCAAGAGCTTTAGTGGTTTTAAAGCTTTGAATGAAACACTTTACAGATATAATAATTTCCAATATTATGATTTCGTGCAGCTAGCAATGCAGCCGTAAAAGCGCGAGGACAAAAAACAAGTATTTTCTAAACGTAAATCGAATAGCCGTTTTTCCGTAACAATAAAAAACCGATGCCGCCGCTGCTGCAACAGCACGAGAAGCAGCAGGCCGGAACCGGCATAGCGCACCACATCGCGTTGCATCCGTATGCGAAACGTCGAAAGCCGGGGCTGCCGCTCGGCGTTTTGCCAGCAGCAGGTGTACAAGCTAACTGCTCCCAGCTAAAAAGTATTCTCGCAAGCGTCTATCGTTCAATACGACGAGCGCTACGTCGCCGCATCGCCGTTTTTCAATTCCACTACTTTTCCCCGCAATTCGCCTTTTTTCCCCTTTTTGCCACTATTCGCGGCTTGCCAGCCTCGCTTTCTCGTTAAGACACGCGTCTTCTCTAGCTTCGGCATGGGAATTTCATATTTCGACGAGCGAGACTTTTTCGCAAAACCTCCACCTGCCTATTTCACATCGAGAGAATGCATCTACGTTCAATGCTTATAAATGGCGATATTCGCTGCATTTTCCCAGAACGCACATTGAGTCTAATTCGTGTGAACTCGTATTCAATTCTACTTTCAATATAACCTCTTCACTTCTCACACCTTTATAATAATAGGACTCAAGAAACTGCTCAATAAAGTAGCCTTTCTTTAATACGTATACTATATAATCCTTACAGCGATATTAATGGAAAATTTTGTAATTATCAAAGCGACATTTTTTCAATTATTATTTATTACATCAATGGCATTGTTGGACATGTATTTATTGTCCTATAATTATGAAGAATATAATAATAATCATTTTACTTACAGCCGCTGAATAAAAATACTTTTGTTTCTATTACTAAATGCATTAAAATTTATAAGAATTTTGAAATTACGTGGTAGAGTAATCTATGCAAACGATTAATCAAAATTGTCTGAATTTAATTCAGTTATTTATTGAGCTATGTATTATATGCATGTATCTAAATGAGTGTTCATTTTAAAGAAAATTTAAAGTACTAGTATAGTATCAATGCGTGATACGCGCACCGTACCGTGGGCCAATCAAATTTTACATATCCATTTCAGATCGATCAATCACAATCATTAGAGGTGACAATCTCAACTCCATCTCTTTTTTGTATAGTATAGGAAAACAGACAAATTGGAGAATGCCTAGAGATATGTAGTAAATAGTGGAACGCCGTGAAAGGTATAAAACCAATGTTATTGTGTAAAACTTGAAGGCAAAGTTGAAATAAACAAGGGTGAAAGTTTGCTAAAATAAGTAGAAAAATCTATATTTCATGCGACATTCAGTAGTAAAAATTGTAAAAAAAAAATCTTTTTAAATATTTTCCCAGTTGTACACAGGTAAATTCGTATGCAGATGCTCAAATTTACATATATTCTGTACCTCTTATTAGAGTTTTGTATATTTCTCATTTATATTTATCTATATGGCACCCATGGGCATCTTCCAAAATTGTTAACTATATTTTAGTGCTATTCTGATTTTTAAGTCAGGTGAGATTTTAATGTGAGTTTTTTCAGTAGATATTATAGATTGTGTTCTTCGAAAATGGCTGATGTAGAAAAATAATGCGAGCGTGAAGTACGGAGATTTTTGAAAAGCTGTCGAAAGTGCGTGTAATGCTTTAATTATCTCAAGTTGCTTAAAATATGTGGTCGTGACTGGAACACTTGCACTTCTGCTCTGAAATACGAGTCATCTGATATACGATACTCAAGACAATTCAATTACCTTGGAACTGCTTTGTAGTTTTATTAAAACGCCTCTTTGCTAAAATACAGTAGCGCTACAAAGGGTGTTATTAAATATCTTGAATTGAAATTGCAGAGACGAATAGTTAATTAGATTTAATAGGCGCTCGAGTGAGATAAGATTAATGAGGGAAATGGGTAAATCGGGCAAAGATTACATAATGTTATTTCCTCTTGCGTGTGCTGCGATCACTTTCGCAGTCATGAATTCGGAATTTACGAGCTCTCTAGCTCTCCCTCTCTGTCCATTGGCTGTGTGTTCTCTTGGCGCTCGTCTATCTGTCCATCATTCCCCGGGATTTTACTCCCCCCCGGACGCGTAAATATCTATCGGGCGGTCCAGCGGAGCGTAACGCTGTCTGCCCCCTCCCGGCGCCCGCCACCGAACTTCTCGCTCTCTCGCTTTCGCGTTCGCCTGTCTCTCGGAATTTATCCTCGATAATGGGATCAGTCGCGTGCGGCGATTGTCCCGCAACTTGACGAACGACGGCTCATCGATCTTCCACTTCCTGCTGTCGCACTGCCCACCAGCAGCCGGAACTTTTTCCCTCCCTCTCTCCTTGCCGGACTTTTTCCTCCTTTTCCTCAGTTTTTCCTCGATTTTACGACGAGGTACGCGCTATTCGGACGATTCGCCAAAATTATGCGAGCGAGCGCGTAAAGCTCATGAAACAATCAATTACGGTGGATGCGGCCCAGCAGTGTGCGGCTCGACATGAGCGGCCGACGACGAGGATGTAGCTGGATGGCCGTTCTAATAAAATGGATTACGAGGGAGGGATAGAGAGAGATAGAGAGAGACCGAGAGCAAACGATTGGGGCCTCGGGCGCTTCGAGTGTCGATTAAACTTTTGCGCGCTTGCCACTTTCAAGTGATTCACTTTTGAAAGTGTGCGAACCGCGCGAACCAGTCGCTTATATTCGTCTCTTATTTGCCTTTTTCATCCCTTTCACTTATCGTTCTGCTCGCCCTCCGTTGTGGATATTGCGGAATCGGCGAATTTTTCACTCTTTGCATAATGCCTCCCCAATAAAGAGCGGATATATACCCCTGTGAGCGTCTGAAGGATGATTGCGTTTCGTGTTCAGATTAAAATTGCCTCTGTTTAAGCTACAACTCTCGTGCCCGAAAAAAATCACCATGCAAAACTGAGATGAAGTAATAAGTCCCCATCATTCCTATTTAATAGAACTCGTACAATGGAAATAATGCAAATAAAAATTGATTAAGCGGTAATATTGCAATTTAATGCTAATTAGCGCGTTCCATCGAAAAGTTTCATTCAGCTGCATGCACTCGCTGAGTGCGTAATTAAGCAACTCTGTTGGATCGTGCACAGAGAGTTTGTCGCCCGTTCGCAGGTATATCGTTTGCGGAAATCCGGATCACTAGAAGTGATCGGCGAGGGCGCATCGTACGTGCACTACTTTGCTCGCAGTCGCCAACACCGTCGTTGTTAACGACGTTAACCCATTGACGACTAGTGCACTGCGCGCAGAGCCAGCGCGTAAACTTTCGGTCTCGGTCGTGCCAGTAGCAATTTACCAGTCAGCTTCATTAAATTTCTCTGTTTCCAATATGGCGCTCGCAGCGCCGCTGCGGGAAAGCAACGGCTTGGCCTCCCGATAACTTGATATCGTGTTTCTCAGCCAATGTATTCGAGAAGCAGGTTGCAGTGCTGGCGCGACTGCTGCTGTTTTGCTTTAGTTTGCCCGTTCAGCGCTGATGAGCCAATATTATGTCAAATGATTAGATAATCCAGGCGCGTTTTGCTTTCTGAATTATGCGTCTGAAGATACTGCTGTCTACAGACTATACAATAAATTATTTAAAATTTCAGGATTTAAAAAAGATTATTGGCTTGTACTCTGCTTCCACTAGCTGGTGTTTCGTGCTGGGTTTGTCTATTGCACAATGTCGGGGAGAAACTGGTAGAACAATGTATGTAACTTTGATTAGTTGTAATAATAGAAAAAGTACAGAGCCAGACTCTTCTATATTTTATTTTATTACTAATAAACTATCGACACGTCTAGAAAGATGAATTAAATATTTTTTCCGACTGTGAATAAAGACTATATTTAACGAAAAAGTTTAAAATTAAAAAATTTCGATATTATTGCATATTCTAATTTTATATTTTATTTCATAATTTATCGTAGGTATAGAGAGCGTGAAACTTCTTGCCTCCTAGTTTAACTAGCATTTCGGATTTATCTCAATTTAAACTGGCACTTTGATCTCTAACTGTAGACTACTAATTATAATTTCAATAAATTGCGCTGCACGTGTTCAGTCGTCACTATTGTAATTACACTTTAACTACTAGTCTTGTGAACTTAGTTCATCCTATTTATTATTTCACTTGTTTGTTGTTGTATAATCGTATTTTATAATCGTTTGATTTACTATAGTAAACATTCAAGAGCAGCAAACCAGTATTGGTTTTGGCATGCACAAATTAAGGACAGAATATCTGCGACCTAATTGAATATCGAATATTATTAATTCCGATTTTCAGCCATTCCAACGTGATTGTAATACTTAGCCGCAACGTTTATTCCACTTGATAAAATACCTCTGTATCGAATACAATTATTCACGAAATTTTTGGTGACTGATTTCAAAGGAATATTTTAATGAATATATTTTGGGAATCCAAATGTTCCGCTTTCTACACAAGTAATTTAATTATATATGCATCAATGCTTCATTGTTTCATTTAAAACGAAAATAATAATATATTTAGGCTGTGAAAATTTTTAGACGACATTTTATCCCGTTTTCATATGAAAATGTCAGATAAAATCTTGCTTCTTTGGATATGATCCTTTAATTTATTAGGAAAAAGATTTGTTTGGTAATTTGAATTAACCTGTCCACTTTCAACCAATTGAAAGTCACGCCCACGTAGCTATTCTTTTTGTTACTATACCCCGACAAACCTTTTTTCCGCAAGTATATATACCATCGGGTATGTTTTTAGAAATATCGTGAAATAATTGGCGTTTTTGAATTCGCTGTGAAAAGAATTCGAAGCTCAAAAGCGGATAGTCGATATAAGCCTCGGGAAATGCGAGTGGGTAGAAAAATTGTAAAACGATTAGATGGAGTGTAAGGGAACAACAAAGCGGGCTCATTTATCACGCATGACGCTTCAATATATCAGGAATAGGGCGCGCAGTCGGATAGAGGTGGTTGTGTGCGTGCGTGCGCATGTATACAGAAGCGTGCCGCAGAGAACAGCGCGTGTAGGCGCGATCGGTTGATATTCGGCGGGGGCGAGCCACTCAAATCAATGTATGTATTCCCGCCAAGCCAAGGCGTCCGCGGCCACGAGCACATAGTATACGGCAGCGCATGGGCCCCCGTATCCGGGCGTCCATCGGGAAATCATTCCTCGACGTCGTCTCGGCTTCCTCCTTAACGTCGCCAGCGCGAGCGGCCCCTTCGATCGCTAAGGCCTCGGGCGATTGATATGCGGGCTTGAATTATATGCGCCGACACGGTAGCACCGCTCTCTCTCTCTCTCACACTGCCTATAGCTTATGCGCGGAGGTGAGGAGGCGTGCGGATTTGCGAGGGACGATTCCACGCGCTCGATTGCCGTGCACTGGTGCGTTCGATCCTGACCTAATATGCCCGCGCGCGCGTGCGTGTACCTTGTGTATTACATATGTAGCCAGGGAGAGTGTGCGTGTGTGTGCGTGTGGACGGCGGCCGCAAGTCGCACCGCTAAGTACACGATATTGTACGAACAATCGGCTAATTTAGCCGTCGGCGAGGAGAGAGCGAGAGAGAGAGATAGAGGTTGTATATATAGCCTACATGCACACCTTGCATCGGCGCTGTACGCGTGTAGTACGTGCGCGCGAGCGTTTCTGTTCGCTGGCGATAGAATGGAATGGAGCTCTAATGGTTGGAAACGCGAAATGGGATAGTATTAGAGGGTGGGTGGAGGAAAGAGTATTAGAAATGATGGGGAGGCGCTGCGGAGATACGCTCGAATCCTCCAGGCAATTGCACGGAAATCTACTGAATTAATTGTCTGTCTGCGTTTGCCACTCTCAATGGAACATGAGAATTACACTTTTATCTATACGCGCAGACAAATGGTCCTTTTCATGCATGAGGAAAATCCTCTTCTTCCAATAGTCTTGCTATTACTTTTCTCTTACACACGAAACAAATCCTAACTAAAATCTACTGATCACTCAAGTCAATTTTACTGAATAAATTCAGTTAATGGCTTTAGTCAAACAAACTGAAGACATATTTATCCAAAGGTTTATAACGTCAGAATCTCCCTATACTACGCCCCCGGTGAAAAGTATCACGATTCAGGGTGTGACAAATGCTAGCTCCTTTCAACGTTTGTAACCAAGACTAATTCGAGATTCGCTAGATTATGGTGAAGATTATTTACAGTAAAAACTCTAGTACGCGCGCTAGTATTGGTGTTATAGTTTTCGTCGTAAAGTCGCAATCGTACTAATATTCGACGTAAGCTGTGAATAATACTTGTTTTCGGTGCACATTTGCAACATGTACTAGCTTTCGTGGGGAAGCAACGAATAGTGCTATTATTTTCATATAGGGGCAGTTGAGATATTCACTTGTCAGGAAAAACACAATTTGCCTCTATTTCCGGCCGCCATTATGATACACATTTATTTATGTGTCCAAATGTTAATACTGAAGTATTGATACAAACTTTACTAAGAGTTTTCGAAAAAACAGTAACAATTGGGACATAAACATAATGCGACTTAAATTTTCTCGGAGTAATATGTTATACATTAAAAATTTGCAAAAAATTACGTGCATTATCGTCTGTATAAAATTCTATCTTTTGTATAAATAACGACATAAATTATTAAAAGAAATATATTTCAAGTAAAGCTTCCCATTCATATATATATAATGTCTGTAATAAAGCTTTCGGGTGTATGGGGTTTTATTAAAAAGGAGATCTCGATAATGATAGACCATAGTACGCGTGCGAAAGTAGCAAAAGAGAGACGAGAGATGAAAAGAGCTCATTTTCTTGAACAAGAGCGCACGAGAGCGAAGGGGACGAGCAAAAGCGAACAGGAGGTGTGATGTATAGAGATAGCGGTAGATAGGACGCGCGTGGCTGTTCGAAAGGAGGGGGCGCGACGGAAGCAGAGGGAGAGAGAGAGGGGTGGGAGGGAGAGAGAGGAAACGTTCATTAATAGGGGGATGTTCGAATGCTACTAGCAGGCGGCTCTCCTCCCTCCTGCGGGTCACACGCAGGAATGCAAAATGCAAATTAGATAACGTTACCCTCTTGCTCAAGCGCGAGAATAGTAATCCAAGCGGCGGAGCTCTCGGATTTGTGTAGCTTATGAATCATGATGCAGTGCGCGCGCCACCCGCTCGAGAGCGAGAGAGAGAGAGAGACCGAGTTTGTCTTATCTTGTGATTAGCTAAACTTCTAATTGACTTTGGCTCTTGCCTTTATTTATTTCTCCTGTTAATCTTCTTACTTGTCTATCTAAAACTAATACCGCTCGCATTCCGTGCCACGCCGCGCAACATTTTTCTCGCGAGTTTGTTCGTAAACCAAATTTACCCTGGCGAGAAAATACGGTAAAGTAAGTCTTTTCATAAAGATAAACAATTTTTAAATAATAATTTTTCTTTTAATTTTGTTTAATTAATACCCTTATGCTATTCCAGTTTTTAATTAAAAAAATGACATATACAAGTTACATCATTGTAACTGTAATTTGTTATAATATATGATAGGAAAGAATGAGGAGTGTTATTGTTTCTATAAACATCTTTGTACCTTTAAAAAACAAAACACTAGAAATATTGATAAAATTATAATTTATTTTAATACATTATTAAATTTAATTTTTTATAATTAAGGATAATCTTCCATCTTCGAAAAGTGAATTAACCTGCATTTTCTATTTCACGTTTCCTTACTTTAAATTATACTTTTTCACTATTTTGATGGGCTTAGGTTGTATTTTATCTTTTCAGACTTTGTTCCCAATAGGCATGCTGATGTATTTAGAAGCTTATCCTTATAGTGCTAGATCTATCAAATTTGTTTTTACATCATCGAAAATTGTTCATTCAATTTATTTTAAATTTGCATGTGATGGTCTGGTTTGTAACAAATAATAAAATGGATAATAAGCATTTATTGTATCTCACATGCGGTACAAATTGCAAATAAATTACATTCTCTTTCAATTTAAAATGATGGTAGTCTGTCGTTTTTTCATCCTCGCGGGTCTCGTCTTTGACAAGTGCAGATTATTCAAAGCCAATTTCTAGTATTATCTAGCACATACAAGAAAAATGTCTACAAAAGTAACTTTTAAAAGAATATATTATATTAGATAATTTATAATGTGCCGATTTGATAGATTTGTGAGCACACCAGGTCATTATTAGATACTAGAAATCGACTTTAAAAGCCCCGATAAAATCCGTTTTCCGTGGGGGTTTGCCCTCTTCTTGTCAGTGCATACATTTCGCAAGTTGAAAAATTACTGTAGCGTTTTTGACAAATGGACCCTTTCTACCTGCGCATTATTTGTATGCGTACACGAGGGACATTTACATTTCATATTGTGCAGAAAAAGGCGCGCAGTGACCTTCATCAAATTGCAAACGCAAAAAGAGTAAAAGGGGTGCGCTACCGTCGCACCGCTTTTCCGGAGTAGGAGAATTGCGTTTGAGTGGCCGCTCCCGAGACGAATGAACATTTCGTATGTTCGGTCACGTATGCTATCGGGCCGCGCGTGGTGGGAAATCCCAAAAAGTTTCGATGCACCAGCGCCCAATGGACTGCTATACCTGCCCTCATCCCTACCACCGACCTACAGATTCGGAATATATGTATGTACATCTCTGTGATGCATATTCGAGCAGATTCTCTTTCATTAAATTTCAACAGGGCCTGTTAACTATAGTAGTCTGATGCTTTCAGTCAGTTAAATTTTTTATTAAATTATCAGAAAAATGGCTTGAATTTACATTCAATGCTGGAATTCATCCATTTCATTGCGGTGTAATAAAAGGTCCGTTTAATTCAATTTTTTGTTTATTTTTCAATGAATCTATTAAAAATACCTCGAAAAAATCTCTGAAACTGAAAATATTTTATTCAAGGATCCTCGAACGTTATTTTTAGCAATTGAGGTATTCCAGATTGTAACTTGTAATGAAAAATACTCAATTTACAAAGAACTATTCTTCCTTTATTTTATTCCTGGTACTCCGGGCGGGCAATGCGTATGTTCAACAATCCAACAAAAACGGTCGCTCAAGCCAGGTCAAATTCAACACCTGGTCGATGTATTTCATACAAATCAATTACCCCGGCCGTCAATCAAAAACTATAGGTACACAGGTAGGTACACGCGTAGGTGTGGCTCGGGCGAAAAATAGCGGTTCGCGCGCGTAGGAAAAAAATGAAGCTCCATATTTCATCGGGCAGCAGCGGTGGTGGCAGAGCCAACAATTGATGGAGCGAATTGATTCTCGCGAGCCAGCTGCGAGAAACAGATATTCGACACCCAGTGGCACATACCAAAAGCGGCATCTAGGTACAAGGAGTCAAAGGAAAAATAGCGTATAGTGCAGCCCTCTTTCACCAGCTCTCGTGCGCTACAGGAATTTTCCCGAGTTGATCGGGCACCCGCTTGATTTATCGGTAGCACGCTAGATGTAGGTAGGAAAAAGTGGCCGATGCAGCGCCGACGTCAATATTAATCGGCCGTCCGCAAAATCGCCAAAATTTTGAGAAGTTGGTGTAGCTGTGTGCGCGATCGTCAGGCGGGAATGAGGGGAACGCGATGGAGTTCGGCCCAGCTGCCGATGGTTAAAGTGGGTCGAAAGCGCCAGCTTATACATAGTTAAGCGTCCATGCTCCCGCAATTCCGAGCTTCGAAATCGCGGGATTTCGGATTACGCGCGTCTTCTCGCGCTCACGAGGCCAATGGGCCCGCGCTTTCTCCTTTTCAGCCGCGCTCTCGGCCGATCAAACACTGGTTGTTACTACTGCAAGTAATAGTCGCTTTTACCTCACGGCTTAACTTGTCCGCGGAATGTATGGCTATTTGTCGGCCAAACTTTTCCTGATTCAACGAAAGCTGGCAATTAATAGCTTAAGTATTAATATATTATTATTAATTAATTATAAATTAAACCCACGCCCCACACAATATTATCGACCCCCACTATACTATAAAATAAAACCCACGGCTGATACAATATTGACCCCACTACTATAGTGTAGTATATAATAAAGGTGCAATTTAATATTGAGTTCTACAATAAAATTCGAGTATTGTAAAAAAATAAAGAAAGAAAGAACTGAAAATTTAATATCTTGGAAAATTTTATGAATTTAATAATACTTGAGGAAAGGCGTTGGTGGAATATTACAGGTGAAATTGGTATTTCCACATATAGAAGGAAGGCGACTGTTAATTAAAGTCTAAAAATTTTCCTAGCCCAATAAAGAAGGTGTCGCCGAAGGAGAGTATATATCCCGACATTGAGGATTCTAATCAAAATCGTAAATTTCCCGAGGTGGAAAATGCGAAAGGACGGCGGCAAAAAATTCAATCGCAGAAAATCGATGGTCGGGCTGGCATAACCGAGGAAGCCAGTGAACCCGGCGCGCTCTGCGCTATCAGCTTTGCCCGAGACTGACGTTGGCTCCGATGTCACTGGGTGAGTAAGTTCCCGGGCGGGAGTTCCGATAACGGGCGCGCGTCGCCACTACGAACCGCCCGTCAGATATATATCTCTCGGCCTCCCTCACCCCATCTCTCTCGTGCGGCAAAAGTGAAACCCCGTAATAACCCATACTCCGCGCGCGGGGGAAGAGGAGCGCCGGCGTTACGTAATAGGGTCAAGACGTCAGCTCCGGATCTGCTGGGAAGGAGGGTAGAGATGAAATCGAACAGCAACAGAGTGCAGCCGGCAGCTGCGGAAACGAACAAGCGGGATCCCAGCCGATCGGAGTATCCAGGCAGTTCCGCCCGCTGATTCTTCATCTGCCACAAAGATGGAAAAAGAAGCTTCATCTCGCTGGCGGGATCGAAATCTCCGAGTGTCGATACCACGAGAAATCAGAGCTGGAGAAATCGAGGGGCTTCTGCATTGCTGACACTGGAGTTACGCTTTTATCTTGCATCATTCAATAATATGAATCATTTCGTGAAGTAGAAGGAAGTTCATCGATTACCAAAACGGGTTCAAGCTAAGTTTTGAATATTGAAAATCTACATGCGCGTATAAAGTGTAATAGAGAAGAATCGATTTTTCTATAAATACCTTAAGAATCCACTCTGATAACTACAAAAAATATCTACGTACATTCTACATTTATATAAAGTAAGATAATGTACAAAGTGCAGCTTGAACACGTTATATTATTCATAATGGTATACAAGTTACTCGTAAATCTGATCGAGCAGCCGGGGCGAAAGAAAGTTTGAAGGAAGTCGTATCCGCCGTCATCATAAACGATAGCAAATCGATCAACTTTGTTTCCAAACAATATGGTGTACCTGGTACGACCTTGCAGCAACACATTAAAGAAAACTGCATTACAAAAGAAATTAAGTTGAGCCTCTTTTTCCACAGACTCGTTTTACTCGTTATATAAAATTAGTTTTATTATACATTTTAAATCGATCATGACGTAACATATACAAAGGTTTTGCATCCCCACAGAGAAAGTTTTGTGATGTTAGAGAAAAATATGTTAGAAAGGCGTTTTATTATTATTAAATCTTGCTACTGAACTGTACAAACTACTGTAAAAATAGTGTGGTAGTATAATCGAAAACTATTTACAGGTAGAAAATGTGGTATTTTTTACTCTGTTCAATGGGATCTCAGACGGGGAGGTAGGTAGTATATTTGAACAAATGATAAAGTCAACGTATATCATAGAGAAACGACATTAGATGGTTGTAGACAAAATTCTATACTATATACTAGACGGCACGTCCGTCGCATTACAACAGGCTATAACGAAAGAGCGTGAGCCGCGGTTTCTAAAAACGGCTGATGACTATTCCCCCGAATGCTATATATTAAGCAGCCAAAGGTGCGCGCGCGAAAGCGGCCGCGTTTCTCTTTACGCGCAAAGTCAACGCGAATGTGTTCGCCTTGGCTGAGCCTAGGCGCTCGTGTGTATATACATAGCAGGCGTATCGAGCCGCGCGGCCCGAGTTCCCAGCCGGAAAGCCTTTCCGCGTCCCGCGGCGTCATGAAATATTACTTGCCAAACAACGCGAGACGTTTATGGCGACGGGACCTGAGTGAAGCGGGCGAGAAAGGGAGGTGTGTAACGGAAAGGGGAGGCGGCGGAGCCCCGCGATGGCCATAAAGGCCGTGACAGCGTGCCTCCCGCTCTATGTGCGGGTATGTGCTGCTTTAGTTACTGCTGCGCGGGAGTAGAGAGTCGTAAAAAATGCAGGGGTCTCCTATTGTCCCCCTCCCCGCTGCCCCCCTGTCTACCAGACGCCGAGGCAATGCTCGATTCGCTTTCTCTCCACCTGTGCAAACGCCACGGGCGCACCCCCGCCTGTGGCTCCGGGAACGCCTTGCATGTATATTGCAGTTACGCCTCGCCTCAGTGCTTCACTCGGAATAGAGAGATTCGCCCGGCTTTGTAAACGTCGCCCGGCTAAGAAGCCTCTTGTGGATATGAGCTTCCTACTTTTTTAATAGACGTCGAGGACCAATTCAACGAGCATACAAGCACTTTTTAACATTTATTCGGCTATTGTATATGTACTTTTATCAAAATAGTACTGTGAGGTTACTTGTTTTCAGCGACATCGTTCAAAACTTAGAATCAATTTATTCGCAAACGATAAATCTATTAACCAGGTAATACATATATTATTTCCATAATTAATAAATTAATTTATTTAATTTTTGTTTAATCTTCAGTTAAGTTGATAAGGTAAAGGAAGCAGTACTGGGATAAAGCCAATTTTCGGACCAGCAGTGGGACAGCAGTAAAAAATCTACAATGAATAGTTAAGACGATAACAGCTTATGGTGTTAACTATATTTAGTCACGTCGTTATTTTGTTAATTTACTCCTTAAATTAGTGCATAATATGGTACACATTTTTCGAGGCTTCTTTTCAGAATACGTATAGCGAAATCTTTGTCCCACTTTTGGTACCTCGTGATTTCCATATCACAGAAGTAGACCAGTCAAAAACACGTTGGAAAGTATTATAGTCTCACTATTGCGTCCGAACAGGCGCCCCACTACTGCTACCAAATAGATTAGTGTGTCCCATTACACCAGTCGATAGTTATTTTCTTTTAATGCGATTATTTTAATAAGTACATCAGCGACGAAAGAAGACTTTTTTTAAATATAAACCTCAGAATACGAGCTATCTACTAAGGTAATTCATGTATTATTCTTAGTTTTAGTAGTAGAAAAGATTATAAAAAAAGTATGCTCAAAACTGTCCCACTACTGCGTACTTTACCTTATGCCAATCGATACTAAAATAGTTTGATCTTGTACAAAATTCATCTGCCTGTATTTGAAAATACTGAATTAGCCTTTTTCTAAGTTTACGTGGGAAGATCACGTGATACACTTACTGAGTTTAATTTGGAAAATTCACTTTCATAATAATCTCATGAGTTTAAACGTAATAATAAAAGAAAATAGCCAGTAGATATTATACAAAAATACTATATTACACGATATAATGCTGCGGTCTTTTGGTACAGTACACCACAATGTTAAAATAACTTTTTTAACAGTATAGAAACTCGGTTTAAAAAATGTGAGATACCAGAATATAGTGCCACACCCCAACAAAATACGTAGTAAAACGAATCTTTGAACTGAAATCAACTGTGTCACCCAGTAGAATTCGTTATGTAATTTTGTTTTGCGTATAAATAGATTTCCATCAATAATTTTGTCAAAAGCAAGTAGGGTTTACTGTAGCTGTAAATGAATTAAATGTGAGTATATATTAAAAATACATAGAACGAAAATAAAATAAGGTAAAGGTCGCATCGAAAATCGTACAGCAGGAAGGCACCTTGCGAGATGTCCATCAAGTTGTATTTTAAGTTTTTCGTCCGAAAATAAACGAGCAACTCGGAAAGATAAAGAATGCGCTGTGGCAAGCCAGGCCATTGATCATTTTCATTGCAACGGGGAGGAGGGGGTGAAAGTCTTACGGTGAAAGGACGCAAAAGCCGAGCATTGTATATTTAAAGCTAGCGGGCGCTGTCAGGCTCACCTGCGCGCACACCACCGCCCGCCAGCGACTCTTTCCCCTCCTCACCACTCTCTCCACATCACGTGTATATATATACACATTCAACGCGGGGTGCGCAGTGGCGAAAGTGAGAGGGTGCGCCCAACTATACGCGGGAGAGCGAGCGAGATAGAGAGCTAGAGTGGGATAAAAATAAGAAAAGCGAGCGCGCAGAGGCTGGGATATATTTGCAGTTTGCGGCGTGCACACATGTACACGCGCGCTCACACATACGCGACTGCCTCGGCCGTTCGTGTAATGGGAAAATATGTGCGTAAGTCCGGCGTGCGCGAACCCGTTCGCTCTTTCGCCCCGCGTCAGGGGAAACGGCAAAAAGGAGGAGAGGGAATAGCGATATTTATTTTAGAGAGGACAGAGGGGTAAGAGAAAGGGAGAGAGAGAGTATGAAAAGCGGACGTGCGTGCGAGGGCCCGAGGGGGAGAAAAAGCCGAGAGAAAGAGGGAGTAAATAATTTATGGATTTTATTTCGCTCGGAGTTATTCAGAGTTTACGAGAAATTGCGTACGTTACGGCTATTTCCAAATACAGCTGATGACGGGAATCTATACTCGGAGTAGTCTCATGTTAAATTTTACCCATTCGAATTCTACTTGACTTATTATATTTTAAGCAAAAGATAATAAATTAAAGCTAAATAAATATTATTAACGTATAGATAAAGCAATTACTTCTCTTCTTAAACGAACCGTATTTTTAGCATGTTTACTTTTTTACGGATCGAGAATGTGAATAAGAAATACCGAGTAATTGAAGAACCAACCCCCGACGGGCCAAACAAGGTTATGTACGACCTTGAATTACGTACCCTATTTACGGACTTTTTCTTGAATAAAATATGTGGCCGTGTGAAGAAAGTCGAATACAGGTGAGCTCTTTAATGTATGCATTCATCTTTCGGAATCTCTTTCAAACACCTAAAGTTATTTTTACTTTTTCAATTTGACTTCCTACGTCATGAATTTATCATTGATATTAAAGTATTTCACAAACTAAGTGCTACCTATTTTGATCGTTTCTACTCAGTTTGTTAATAAATATACTTGGAAGGGAAAACATTTGTTTTTATTAATGCATGATGAAATACAGATTGGACCTAATATCGTACCCGCGACTAAATCTATTATATATACGTTCAGATAATATAAGTTATTATTGAGGCGCATTAGACGATTGAATTTCAGCGCATAATCAGCTTTTGGAAGTTCAATCTTATCCCAGTAGTGGGAAATATTGATGGGAAAAGAAAACAAAATGGATGGAGGAAGAGAGTGCGGGAGCGTATAAAAGAGTACGCGGGGTACCTCGGACATACCCTCGCATACTTAGGTGAGCTTGAGGTTATCGGAAACGAATCTCGCAAGCATTTCCCGGCGGATCGGGGGTGAAACGTGCCTCGAAAGGCTACCGCAGCTGTGCCGGGCTGCAACGTTGGACCGACAGAAGTCGGAGAAAATTCCACAGGATAGGTTAATAAAGCAGCTTCTATTTCTACTCCACCTACTTCACCAATGACTTTTCTTACTTTGCTTGTACTACGCTATACTTTTCGCCGGATGTCCACTAATCTCGCGAGCTATTGGATCACGTAAGACATAAGGTAATATTTTCAC
>UCWB01001513.1:0-16707 GCA_900474355.1 Torymus geranii
GTATCATTTTAAGACATCCTCAAATCATTCCCGAAACACACACACACACTATACTCTCATACTATATAAACCAACAATTAAAACTCACTCATCCGACAAAAAAAAATTGCATCCCTACGAAAAAAAAAATCCACCCACACGTGCCAACAACTGAACGCTCGCTCGCACGCACGCACGTATATACGATCCTAGAACCATGCCAACCCGGCCCGTCGAAAAAGCGCATCTCTCTCGCTCGCCTCTCCTCTCGCGCATACCTGCGCGCGCGCGCGCCATCGTCCCGGCAGATGCTCACCTCTCTATACATATATACACACTACTCGCGAGCCGCAGGTCAAAAACCGGATCTCATCACCGCGCGCGAGGCCTTTCCTTTCCTCCGCTCAATGTGTGTATATATACGTACGTGTGTGGGTATACATGTACGTGAGCGCACGCGCGAGTCTACCCGCGGCGAAGTCAGCGTGAGCTGTCAACGAGCCGGCTCGCGCGCACATTGCCCCGCGTGTATATATAAGCTGCGAGATTGCGTAGGTGAGGTGCAGGTGGGAGATTTTAGGTATCGGTGGGTGGATGGTTGTAAGGGTGTATCTGGGTGGGAGGGTGAGTTGCTGTTCAGATGGTGTAGTGTTTAATTTGTTGGATGTTTTTATGATATAGGATGTTTGAAGTGCAAGGAATGTCAGGATCTTGCCAGCATTCTATATTTATGGCGTATATTTTTCATCAGGCACATAATAAATCTATAGAATTTAAAAAGTATATATTAATTTGTGTACAACACATTACAAACAATGCCACGTTCGGGTAATCTCGGTTCACTCATAAGAAGGATGAGTGTCAATTAGGTGAATTCCAGAGAGAGAGAAAAACACTTGTCGACAAATTTTCTAACTCGTTCGAGCTACGAAATATCCTGACATATCACCTAGTTTCTCAATCCGAACCATATATTTATATTCAAAGTCGAGAAATACCACTGCGACGTCGACTAATCGAAAACCGATTCAGAAAATCTGCTCCGATTTCCAATAGGCATTCGAAATACAAAAAGGCTGTTCAAAGTACACGTCGCCGTTTCTATTATCACTAATGCCATGCAGATCGAAACGGCATTCTCCTGATCGTCCACGAAACTAGTTCGACCGTCATAGATATATTCCAACCGACTCTCACTGTACTATACCGTCGCAGCATTATTTATCCCTATACGAAATCTCGACTAAAACGGCTGCACACATGCATCAAACGTCGTCCACTCTCTTCCACAGAACTAATCTCCGTCGACTGTTACCCGGAACCTTTTTAATACGTTCCGAAAAATCTATCTCTTGCACGGTCGCTTTTATTGCTGTGTTGTTTCCAAACGATAATCATCACCACCACCACCGTCATCATCATCACGACGAATTCCACGCAGGAAATGCCTCGCGCGTAGAGGACCTTCGTCCAAGGTCGTCTCCGTCATTTTTTTCGCCGCTCGCGCGCGCCCTACCCTCTTCTCCCCAAAAAAGGCCAGAAAGAAGAGAGAAAGAAAGAGAAAAAAGGAAGAAGAGAAAAGGGGAACGGAACGCAAGAACTCGAGCGAGGCAACATTGAAATCGTTAGGTCCGGTCATTTGACTCCTCCTCGTTGTTCTTTTATCCTCTGAGGCCCCCGAGGATGATTAGTCTGGCCGCTCGCGACTTTGTTTCTCTCCTTTTTCTCCCTCTCTCTCTCTTTCAGCTACGGGCTTTGATGAGTGCATTTTTATGGACGCAGCTTTATATACACGCGCTCGCGCAGGAAGTATAAAAGCGCGTTTTTAGCGCTCCGCGCTGCATATATAGGAAACGCGCGAAAAAATGTGATTTACGGTCGTACTGCGATGGGAAAACTCGGCGAATGATGATTTCCATGGATCGTAGTTTTTAAACTCGCGTGTATTATACGCGCATCATGCGCTGTGTTCGTTAGGGAAATGAAACATTGTGAGCGGATGATTTTTATCGCCCTTAGAGGCTGGGATGTATTCTGAAAGAGCTTTTTTTCTCACAATTATAAAGACAAGCGGTGGAACTGCATGTATGCTTAGGGGAGGAGGTCGTCGCCGCGCGTTTAATCTTGATGTATCTGATGGTGCTGTGTATAAACGCGCGCTTGATAGTCTCGTAATTATGTGGACTTTTAATTATACGGTATGGAGAGGTTTCTTCTATAAACGGTGAATTGCTGCATGGATATTGTTTTATTATTCTAACTATACAGCATATCATTCTCAGATTTTTTTAATATACAACTCTGTATGAGAATTTAATCGAGTAACAAAATTATCCACAAAAATACAAACAACCAAATTTCCCTCGTTTCAGGCCAACACGTCATACACAGAACGCGGCCATTCCCTCTCTTCCGATCCTCTACTCACGCGCAAACACACACACACACACACACACACACATATATATAATACGCACACACGGTTCTGTTGAGGAATTCCAGGCGGCCCGCGGTGCGTGAGCGAGCGAGCAAGGGCCGGGGCCTTCGCCTGCGACCTTCGACGGCCCTGCCTGCCTCCTCCTCCTCTTCTCCTTTCCTCTCCTCCTCCTTCTTTTCGCTTCCTTTTTATTTTTCCCCCGCCGCCATCGCGCGCGCGCGAGCTCGTACGGAATTCGGTAGCCACGGGGCAAAGAGAGAGAGGTAGAGAGAGATGAGAAGAGCGAGGCTGCGCGAGTAGCCCTAAACCTAATTATTTTAATCCGGGGGTGGGGTGTCCCGTTTGATGGCGAGGAGAAGGTTCGTGTTATTTTTTTTGGGGAATTTGTAAGTGGGACTGTAGTGGGGTTGTCTAGGGCTTTGAATAAGTTGAAAGGTATGAGGTTTTGTTCGCGTGGAGTGTTCGATAGTTGGTTACACGAATACGCATCTTTCTGTCCTAGTTAAAGGAACCATTCGGTTGCCTAATACTAAACTATACCTATACCCGTAATTCCGGCACATCAGAGCGGGGGAAAGCCGATATCCACGCGTGCATAGCCTTCACGAAAAGTTCATCCGTCAACAACAAGAGCCTCGTCCGCCACCAACAAGGGAGTACTGAGCGAGAGAGAGAGAGAGATAAGGCGAGAGTCGCATTCCTCGTCTCCCCCGCTTGTTTTTCTGAACCCGACTCTCTCTCGCACACATATATATATAGGTGTGAGGGCTCGCGTACACGAGTTTTTCACCGGCCGCGTTAATGGGCGCGTAGCCTTGAAGGTGTAGTGGTTGTTTGTCGTCGATTTTCACGCGGAGAATTCGTGAGTTTATCCTTGTAGGAGCTACATACACTTGACGACGCTACGGTGGAATTTTAAGGTGTCCCTCGTCCCCCCGGAAGTTTAAAGACGAGAGGGAGGGTTTGCTTTTCCGGTAGCCAGGGATGTGCTTTTTCACTCTGGAATTTCGGCGCGTTTCCGGTTCTGTGTTCGTCACGCGCGTGTCATGCGGTGAATGCGGATGCGTGATGAGGAGAGCTATAATACCTGCCTGTAGTAAAGGTTGAGATTAGTTTTTGGGGATTTGTATTGTCTGGATGATGATGATTGTTGGGAAGAAGTTGAAAGGTGCAAGGTTGTTGGGATCATAATACAAGGAAGGAAATGAGTAGATGATGGTATAGCGATATACGAATTTATGCTCCCATATATGGTTGTGAGCTATCGTTGTTTAGGATGTTTTGAAAATATTTCGTGTTATGGGAATTATGAATACAAGAGATTCATCTCTTCATTTAGCTGGATTACCGTTAAGTCTAGACAAAATATCAAGATCCTATATACGTTCTAAAACCGCCATATTCCCAATAACAAATCCCATTTTTCACCGGTCAAGCCCCACATCTCCTCACTCCCACTTCCCAACCAAAACATCACCCCACGAAAACACAGCTATCGCGCAGCACACAGCTTCCCACCTCTCTATCCCCCCACACTCGTACACACAGCGAATCCCCCTAATTACGAGCTCTCTCACTCTCGCGCGAGCGCCTGCATTCCTACGCTCTAGTGTACGTACACCCCGTGCGCTCGCGCTATAAAAGGGGCCCAACGCTTGCGCGCGAGCAAGAGAGAGAGATAAATATGCGGGAGGGGCCGGAATTCCTCACTCGGCTGCATTCCAGCCCCTCTCCCCCTCTCTCTTTTATAGCCGCGCGCGCGTGAGCCCGGGTATATGTGTGTGCGCGCGTCCGTCCCTCTCGCGCGCGGCCGATAGAGCTCCCTCTCCGCGCGCGTCGTATAAGAATGCACGCGTATGTGTGTGTATGTTGGGGCCTCGGATTTCCTCTGCGGGTTAGCTAGTGCTCATGCCCCCCCTCCTCCTCTTTCTCTTTCACTGTGTGGTGGTTGTTGTTGTTGGTTGCGGCTGGTTGGAGTGTATGCATATCGCGAGAGGGGCTATTATCACGAGCAGCGCTGCTTTGGAATATAGAGGTTGGTGTATAGGTGACGCGGAAGGTTTGGGAGAGATCGGGCGGGCTGATAGGGGACACGCGTGCGAGTTACAAATTATGAGGGGAGCCTTGGGCCTATACGTTTTCCATGATTTTTCGGAGACTTTATAGAGTTTCGGGGAAGTGTTGATGCGTGAAAATCTGTAGGCCAATCGGTACTTATAAGTATCTTGTGAAAAAGTTGCGCTGTATAATTCTAAAACACAACAGTTACGTATTATACTTCAAACAAATTTTACCGGATAATCTTATGTGACATACACGTACGATACATATATTATTTTTACGTAATCAATGGTTTACGTTATGCAACGAGAGAGACAAAAAAAGCAACCGCCATCATACGCGTGTATTATCACCGAAACCTAGATCGGAATGCGCTTTTTTGTGACCCCAGCCGCGTAATGAATCATATCAGTTTATACTCATTACTCCTCGATTTGTAGCTCCTGCATGCTGTATACACGGCTTTCTCTAAGCGTGTAATATACATTGTATATATGAGCGCATGCGTGTAATGATGGAACGAGAAAAATCAATCAACATAATTAAAAATCCACGGAACGATGATCGCTTTGTTTTTTTCGACACCGATGTACCGCGGGCTCGGCCTATCCCCTGATCGATGATCGACGGAGCCTGAAATATTAATGATGCTAGACGCTATTAATGGCCGGCAATAAGGTACCCCCTTGTGTCGACAAATTAGTTTCCCATCGCTATAACAGATATACGTCTAGTGCTAAATAAATGAACATTTTATACATTTCATACAGTATTGACTAATTTGTAATAATACTGTAACGAATCAAATGAAAACTATATATACCGGCACACGCAAAAGCCAAAGTCGAACCTGCACACCGCAGCCACTCAACTCCTGCCCCGGATCCTGCAACACAGCTCTCCTCCACACTCAAACACACAGACACACATACAGTTTAGGAGAAAACGCTCGGGTCGCTCGCGCGGACCGTTCCTCTCGCGCGCGCTGCAGGAATTCAGCAATCAGTTAGGTATTCAGCTCTCTCTCTCTCTCTCTCTCTCTCTTGTGGGGGCATAAATCGCTCGGGCGAGAGAGTGCGCGCTTGCATTCGCCGTGTGACCCGCGGAGGAGCGATCTGTATGTGTGCATCTGCTCCTCTAATCTCGAGAAGATTTCGGACGCGAGATAGAGGAGAGGGGACACGGGAGGGAGACGAGTTCGCGGTGTGCCTCTCCGGAGAAAGAGAGAGAGGGAGGAAGATAGGCATCAAGAGGGTTGAGGAGAAATTCGAGTGTGGTTTCGGCTGGAGATGTGGATCTGATGGCGAGCTTTTTTCTTTCGGGGCGAGGCGAGGGGGTTTTCTTTGTGTGCGGTGGAGGAATGTTGGAATGTCGTTCAATTTTACAATTTTAGTGTAATGGTGGTCATTCGTAACAATTTCCATGCTCCGCTGTATTAGATCAACGTTCATTCCTATAGTTAACGGAAAATTCATCACCAAACGATACCTTTAAATAAATCATACTACAAAACTAACCCCACTTGTTTAACCCTTTTCAGAAAAGAAAAGACCAACGACCCCGTTTCCGACCTACCCCACCTCTCGAAAAACAATACACCACGCATCGTATACACCATTCCCCGCGCGCGAAACCGAGCTCTCGAGCCGTAGCGGAGGAAAGGAGCATGAGCTCTTATATATCTCGCTCTCGCTCTTTTATCCGAACGGGTGACGTTTCTTCCGCTCTCTCGCGCGCGTTGTTGTGTGTATGTATGTATGCGCGTGCATTGACCGACATTTCCTGCGCGCGTCAGGCTCTATTTTTCGCGATAACATCGTCGTCGTCGTCGTCGGTTTGTGTCCGGCGAAAATATACGCTCGGTCTCTCTCTCTTGATTCTCTCTCGTGAGAAAATGAGGGAGGAATGCGCAGCGTGCGTTTAAGTACGTGGGTGTGCGCGCAGCTGCCTCGTCGTTGAGCGAGAATTGTGCAATGGTGTGCAGGACAGGGGAGAGAGAGATTTTTCATGCAAGGTGGAGTTCCGAGGCGATGGTTAATGAAAGATCATAGTTTGCAAAATAAATGTTGAAATTTCTTTATCGTATAAATTACGTTCCTAATTCACCGCGAAATTAATCATCGCGCAACGAAAGCACGTCCTACTCTCTACGAAATCAACAGAGTGCATCCCCTCCGGCACGACGTCACGCGCTCACGAGAAGAGGGCCTCACGGGGTCCTATACTCCGCGAATAATACATATAGGTATATACACTAGTCCGCACATACCTGCAGCGAGCGAGCTGCACGCGGGGGTTACGAGTGCAGCGGCAGAAAGGGCCCCTCCAACTCGCCCGTCGGCTCCGTAGGGCCCCGAAGTGGTGGGGGGCCAGAGAGATGGAAAAGGCAAAGAGAGACAAAGAAAACACGCTCGCTCGCTCGCGAGGAATCTCTCTCTCTCTCTCTCTTTCTCCCTTCTCCCTCTCTCCGCTGAATGATCGCAGTCATGCTGATGGGTCCTGCACACACATACACATACATACATGTACACGCACACAAGCGGGCCCAGAAATTCCAACAAGGACGGGGCATAATGCGCGCGACTCAAGGTCGGTTCTACTACACAGCGCTACGCTGCCAGCGCGGAGCGCGAAGCAGATGCCGCGCGAGCGCGCGTTCTTTCTCCCGCAGGGTCGTACCCTGACCTCGGCGGGCCCAATGCCCCCACTCCACTCGCTTCGCGCGCTCCTGCGTGGGCCCAAGTTGTACGTGTGTACGTGCAAAGTGTGCGAAGCGCGAGGAGGAGAGAGAGAGGGACTAGGAAATGCGCTTGATGGAGAGAAGCGAGGAGGATGGCCTAGGATGTTTTGGGAGGAGCGTAGGTCATAAGGCCCAAAAATCTGGTTTGCGGTTTGAAGATGGAGGATGCGATTTATTTTATTCCTTTGTTATTTGTAATAACAAAAAGCGTTATTAAATTTTGTTAAGAAGAGTTTTAGTGAAAATTGTAAAAATATAAAAATAAGGCCCATAATTCACTTGTACGAGCCTCTTCATTTTTCAAGTTGAGCTTATTTAATTCGCCGCCATAAAAAGTGCCTTTCATAAACCAAAGCAACGACACATATTTAACAATCAAAAGCACTTAAATCATCCCGAAATCTTACCCAATAAAGTAACGATTTTATTACGAAGGAGCCCTAACGAGTATATCCTCGGCGTGCATTCGGCGCATCTTAATCCTTTCCCAAAACCCAATCGACGTTCCTCACAGCACGCGATTCCACTGCGGCGCGCGCGCGCGGATATAAACTTCGCCACGGACGCATAAACATCGACGCGCGCATTGCACTTCGCTGCACGCGAAGAAAAACTTGGTTGCGATACGCGGAAGGCTCCTGCTCTGCTGCGAAAAGATAAGAAGGAGGGATAGAAGGAGCGTAAAACGATAATCTCTCAAAGTCACGAAATGCTCGTGATGTACGCCGGCCGTCGTCGACAAAACAAACGCCGCGGGGACCGATGATCCCTCGCGCGAGAGATGTGATGCAGCGGAGAGAAGTGAGCGAGGAATGCGAACTTTTCGATGCTGCTCGAAAATTATTTCGTAGAAATGAAAGAGGGAGAGGATTCTAATATCATTCGTAAGCTGATAGGGAGTGAATATTTCGTAGGATAGTTGGATGGAGAGTACAACTGTACATATCTACAGAGAGTCGGGAAATGTAAGTACTCGTAAAATGGTGGACATCTTAGCAAGATATATAAGACGTATCAAAGTTCCGATATATTACTGACGTCACATCACGTCATTTGTAGTTTAAATTATACATGTGAAGATAGATTCTACCATAATAAAAAAGCCTTCCACAGTTATAACAAAAAATGAAAAGCGTATGAAAGCTATACAAATACATCGTATTAATTGCTACATCATTGCTGCAGAAAAACTGAAACCATCACGAAAACTCCCGTAAGAAAATCGCAAGCCAAAGCCAAGGAAAATCCTTGCCCACTCGCAGCATCCTCATATACCTTGGCTCTCTTGCTCGCGACGGCGCGGTTACTCTCTTGGGGAGCCGGCGCTTACGCTCCTGCGCTCTCCGACTCGCGCGGGGCCCCATCGAGATGAGGCCCGCCTTTTTACGCGGGGAAGAAAGACCGCGAGACTCGCCGCGGCGCGCGAGCAAGAGAGAGAGAGGAGCAGCAGCAGCTCTCTGCCAGCGCAGCGCGCGCGAAGGAGAGCGAAGAGAGGAGGAAGGAGAGAGAGAGAAGCAGCAGAATAGAAGGAGGAGGAGGAGCATAGCGCGCGTCGGCCTGGCCCCGCAGAGAGAGAGAGAAAGAGGCAGCGAGAGGGAGCGAGAGGTCCGAAGGATCCCAAGAGAGAAGGAGAGAGAGAGACCGGGCGCGCAAGAAGCGAAGAAAGAGAGGAAAAAAAGGGAAAAAAGGGGATCCCTTAAAAATTGAGCCTCGCTCGCTGCCTGCTGCCTGCGGAGAGCGCGCGAGCGAGCGAGGAGAGCCGCAGCAGCAGCAGCAGCAGCACGCCGCGCGGAGAGCGAGAGAGAGAGGAGGTGGGGATCGGAATTTCGGGCCCGTAACCGGCCAGTCTGGTGGAGGCCTTCTCGCGAAGATGAGGTGATCCTGCTCCGCTGCAGCCGCGCGCGGAGAGCAGCCGTGAGGAGCATCGCGCGCGAGCGAGCCAAGGCTAAGCTTCTCGCGCAAGTGTCTGTGTTTGTGTGTGTACGTGTCTGTGCAACCGCAACACAGTAGCAGCAGCAGCATCATTATCAACATTTTCAACACGATGGACCGCCAGTACACGTTGTGTGTTCTGGTACCGGCGCACCAGTACCGCAGCTACGTCGACAGCTACCATCACCAGAGTGGTGGGGCCGGTGGGGCGAATAATAATGCCACCGGTGCAAAGGTAGCCAGTATAGCCCAACCGTACTACCCCCAGCATCATCAGCAGAGGATCCTCAACAGCTACCACTCGCGACACGATTACCGGCAGCTGCTGCTCCAGCAGCAACAGCTTCAGCTCCATCATGCCCAGCAGCTGCAGAAAAAGCAGCAGCAGCAGCAGCAGCAACAACAGCAACAACAGCAGCAGCAGCAGCATCAGCTCCAGCTCCAGCAGCAGCTCTACTACAGGAACAATGTGTACCATAAACAGCAGCAAAACGGGTACCAGTACCAGCAGCAGTGCCAGCAGAACTCTGTGCAGCAGCAGCAGCAACAGCAACAGTTGCAGCAGTATCAGCCGCAACAGAGGCATGGGCAAGGACAGCAGCAGCAGCAACAGCAGCAGCAGCAACAGCAGCCCCAGCAGCAGGAGCAGATTTATGAGAACGTGGTGTCGCAGTACCAGATGAGGATGTGCTACCAGAACGATTACGAGAACGACGAGCAGATACAGCGATTCTACTGGGAGCAGTGCTACAGGCGCGACGACAGTGACGCTACCGCCTACTACTACTGCGAATACGTAAGGCTCTCTTCTAGTTCCTGCGCGTATTATCGTTACATATTATATGTAGTTCGGGTGGTGTGTTGCTGTACATGGTGCTGCGAGGAATTGGGATAATATGAAGCAGCGAGGTGGGCTATGTGTAGCAAAGGTATTCTTCGGGGCAGTGCGACTTCGTCGTCGTCGTTGTTTACAGTGCGGAAAAAGAAGGCCTCGGGAGATCGTAGATTCGGCTCGCCAAGAGAGAGAAAGACACGAGCGCGCGATCGCTTGCTCCTCTCGGCGGGTCGTTCGCGTTCGGCGCTGGAATGTGGAAGACGGGAGAGAGAGAGAAAGAGAGAGAGAGAGAGAGAGAGAAGCGAGCCGGCCGCGCGGCTGGATTCCTCTCGTCGAGTTTGAGGAATTTTTTTCCCTCTCTCTCTCTCTCTCTCTCTCTCTCTCTTTCTCCGTGTGCCTGAGTGACCCGCGCCGCCGCCGCCGCCGCAGTGAATTGCTTTTCTTTTTGCGCGAGAGCGCGATTCTTCCGATTTGTGTGTCTCTCTCTGCTCTGTATAAAATGAGCGCGGGGGTTTGAAGGTACGGGTGGGTTGGATTAGGAATAGACGATGTAAGGTGATGATGGGTGGGTGGGAAATTTTGTTTTTGAGGTGTGGGGAATATCGGTGCTAATCTGGGTTTTTTTAAGGAGGAAATTACTTTGAATATTTTGGTTCGAAATATTCATTTACTGATAACATGCGGCTGTAAAAATATTAGATAAGGCTGAAGTGCATTGTTGAAGTGTTATCAATGTTTAATTGGAGGTTCTTATATTGTTTTAAAATTATACTGATTTTTTTTTTAAATATTTGGTGTTTTATATCATATCGCAATACCATGATAAAGGTTACAGAACAATTGGTATATTTCTTATTCAATCGTGAAAAATTATTCCATTGTGCTTGCGGACGATGCAGAACACCAGACCCCATCGAAACCTTAGCGCTCGCGAAAATATGGTGTTGCGTTACCTTTTTTATTATTGGATACGTCCGCGCGCCGCGGCTCAAACTCGTGTTGATCAAATTTCTGAAATAGCTTCACTTCCGGAATTTTATAACAGTATACTGGAGAGAAAAAAATGCGTTAATTGCGTACGGGCATAAAAATGTCCTGACGTTAGAATAAAAATTCTTTGAATTGATTGAAAACCGATATGCTCCCATGCGCGCGCACCGATTTGGAAGTCTGACCTCTAAAACATGAATAATTTTAAATGGATTTAGCTCGTGTCAGTTTACATACGTCACTGAATTTGCATAATAGATTCCCGGATTTATGAATGAAAGTTTAAGAAACTAAAACAGTCTTTCTGTGAGTTTCTCGTGTTCTTGGTCGTTGTCCGCAGCGTTGCAAAGATTTAGTTTCTTAATTGTTTGTTTCGAAATCGTATACATGGATTTCAGAACGTTAAACTAGGTTGAGCCGTAAATATTATTGATCCCATGGAATCAACGTATTAAGTTTTATTGACTTTTACATATGTTGCGTTCGCTAAGCTACTAATATGAGATTCAATTATTACCCAGCAATTGCAGATGAAATAATTTCAAATAACTAAAAATCGACACACATCAGTACAAAATATACGCTGATTTGCAATGGTTAACAAAACTTCTCTTATACATCAGATTATAACTATAAATTAAATCTATCAAATAGCATTTCAACATATATTACCACGAATTCATCGAACTCGAAGAAATAAGAGAAAACCAATTACACTGTACCATCATTAAGCGAAAAATTAATATCGCACGCAACGATTACGCCATTCCTCCGATAAATAACCATCGTATTACGATTAATTATTACCATTCAACGAAACGTTAAATTCTTCAACAACATCTCGCATGGAAAACTCCACTACGAACTTCAAAGCCACGGCGCCGCGACCGCGCAATCGCTTTCCCAACCCGCGCGGAATGCAGTAGCTACTAGTGATGATTCCCCGAAGGCGCCGTTCACGTTTCGGGATTATCGGCGATTATCGATCGGCTACCGGGCAGTTTTGAGCGGTGATTAATTCTGTCTGTGTGATGGTTGAAGCTTTTGGTAGTCGTTGTAATTGTAGTTGATTATGGCAAAGCGGTATATAGTAGTGATTAGTAAAATAATATCTGATATTTCTTGGATCTACGATGCGTAAACGGGTTTTTGAATTGAATAAAACAAAAAGTTCATGTTCAGTTAACATGAATTTATTGAACCAGAAGATCAACTTGATAATATAATCTTAAACAAGACTATTTCACGATAGTAGAAAAAAAGATACACTTCTAATAATTAACAGAATTAGAGAACTCGTTTTGCACTTTGTTTACCGCACTTCCTCGGGTCTCATTTCTTTTTCTCCCCTCATTGAACGATAATTACCACATTCCGATCTTATATTTATGATTAATCGGAAGAACCGCATATTCGATCGCATTTATTATTGACACGATGGCTTATTGCATTATCGCTTTAATTAATTATGGCGAATTAAATATCGAGCGCCGCATTTCGTCCTCACGCTGTGTGCCGTAATTATTTGATAATAATATCGTGAAAATAATTAAGATAATCTCCCGCGCGAGCAGCAAAGATTGTAGTTTGGACAACACGTAACGTTCATTAAGAGTCGATAAGATACAACCCATCAACACCCTATATGTTTTCGAGAAAAAATCGTCGGGGAATTTGGCGCGTAAACAAAAATTTCGGTATAAATTTCTTCATCTCCCTCTCTTGATAAACTACGAAACTCGTGCTCGTATAATAGACCATTCACATTCGACTATACAAGCGAGCCGGCCTAATAAACGATCGATAAAGAAAAAAGAAGAAGAAACGTCCGCCTCATCTCGGTAATCTACGACGATCGATAAGGAACATCTGCCGACGTGGGGTGCGTTTAAAAATAGCACATAGCTCAGATGCCTCGCGGGAAAGGAATATAAGTCGCCGGCGCAAGTCTCTCGAGTGCTTGATTTCTTTCTTTCTTCTTTTTTGTGTTTACGAAAGTGCTTTCAAAAGTTACGTATTAGTATACGTTTCTTTAATCTATACACATTGAAAGCATACCTTGTCTATAGTATACGTGCTTCTATATTTGTGCGTGTACACTAGATCGGCAAAGGTGTAAAGAATGGGTGTACATATAATTGAAATATCTTTTTATAGTAAATTATCGATTCAATAACAATACTGCGTTACAACAATGCTCCGTAACCGATTTATATTCTTAAAATAAATCTCCATTCGACATTTCCTCCACATACCTTCGTTCAAAACCACTCGCTCTATACAGCACGCATTTCTCTATCCCAGCTAGCAAACCACAAATCTCTCCCTCTCTAACACTATTCGACTATGGATCGAGAGCACCGCCGCCGATGCCGATCGCTCCACGCGCGCGCAATTGTTTTGGTCCAGTGAACCCGGGATATTCAAATCGCGCCGGCGACCTGAATACACACACATACGCCGACGCTGAAAATAGATCGCGATGATTATATTCTCTCGCGTGCCTTCGTAATCGACAGGACGCCGCTGGCCCTCGCGGCATTTTAGTCACGTAACCGAACGGGCTTGACCCCCGCGTGCGTGACGCGCGCGAATTTTGTTTTTCGCCGCTGCAGCTTGAATTTTTTATGCGGCTAGGGTTATATAAGGAACAGAGTATAAGGCGATTCTATATAGGTATTTCTTATAAATTTTGCATGCAGTCGTGCGCTCTTGCTGTGGTATTGATATTTTCATGTCTAGCTATATAGCACGAGAGTATGTACGACGCGCGGGGAGAGCTATATAACTCGCCGCGAATTTGCAGAATTTAAAATGAAACGCAGCCGTAGTTATAACAGTTATCAAGGGATGATTTACGCCGGTGTACGTTTGCACAATATTTTTTGTTAATTACGTTGGCGCGCTTGTTTTATATATGTTATATTTATATCGTGATGATGCACACGGTTAATAAAGTGTACGTGGAAAAGAAATCGGCTGATGATTTATTCGGATTCCTCATATGCGGCTCTGTCATTCATTCTAATTATTTCCGTTTCATTAACCGCACGATCACGATGTTGTGCTCGCAGCATAGTTTCATCTATTTGCGAATTTATGTACTTTGGAGGACTGTAAGTTTAGAGTTTTATTTGCGCACTCTGTGTTAATTTAGTAGCGAAGTTATATGGCATTGTATATTTCATGCCGAGCGCTGGCGTAACGCAAACGGCATTTTGCTATATATGTTTTTTACGATATTGTTATCATATGTATGCGTGCGCGGGGATAAAACAGATATTTGATATCCACATCGTCAATATTAGCATTTTTGCCGCATTTTCCTTTTAATAGCCGTTGCCGTACCTTTATCTCCCCAAATGAATCTATATACGGTTTATTTAACGTTTATTTTATTTATACAATAGTCAATAACATACTTTAACTGAAACAAGAAAGTTTTACGTTTAGTAACTACAATGACATATTGGATGATTTACATGATAACATTGTGTAAATCCTTATTTAATTTACTCACATTTGCTACGTTCAATCTATACACATACTATATATACATATACCCCTGCGCTTCACAATGAACGAAAAAAAAGACTAACCACCGTTTTGTCTCTCTTTCTGTCCACAGGCGAAAAAGGAGATCTACGACGTGAAGCAGCAGCGACTGTGCCTGGCCCAAGACGAGTACAACCACCTGAACAATGCCCTCAGCACGCTCGGCGCCTCGCGCACCAGCCGTAAGTGCACATCACACATCGAGTTTTTTTCCTTTCCCAGAGCCACTTTTATTTATAGAAGACTCGCTCGCTCTCTCTCCTCGCGTTGAGAGAGAGAGAGCCTCGATTAAAGGGCTCGCTGAATTATTCAACATGCGCGGCGGTACTACTACGGCGCAAATTAGATAACGCGCGTGTGAGAGTTAACGTGGGAGAGAGGTTTATTTTTAGACGAGGGAGGCAGGCTTCCTTTTTTTTCATTAGTCGGTGATTTGTTGCAAAGGTGTGTAGGGAGTGGAGGTGGGAAAGGTATTCGAGAATTATATAGTTTGTGATGAAATATTGTTAGATTATCATTTATGAATTATTATTATTATTATAGAATTGACTTGGGTTTCTTTTTACTTACGTATATCTAGGAAAATACTCGTAATTGAAATTATTTATATTACATATTAAATTGGGATGGTTAAATTAAAATCTACCTCACGCATTAATGTTGTATATTCTACTTTATATTATCATTTTGATGCATAGTTTTATGAATGTCTATATACATAGGAATATATCCACATATATTAATTTATTCTACCATATTTTAAACACCCCCACCTCTTTTTCTTCTATTACTATTATCCCTATATACCTATAACCACCCCACAACAACAACAACAATAATAAAAATAACACCATGTTTTCTTCTTGCCCCCTGTTGCAGTGTGTTCGAGCTCGAGTTCGCTCAGCACGAAATACGACCCGGACCTGCTCAAGTGCGACGTGGCGCTGGCGCGGAAGCGCGTCTCCCGGCTGAAGCGCGAGCTCGAGCAGATACGCGCCGAGATGAATTGCACGCAGCGCGGCGTCGACACCCTCGCCAGGTGAGTCTCTACACCATCATCATCTATCTTTTCGTTATACAAAAAAGACGAGAAAAAGCCTTGTTGTTATGTAATGGGAGGAATGCATGGGAGCGGCCGAGTAGAGCCTCGCGTAATTTGTTGAACGGGGGTATATGATCGATGGCTACGATTCGCACATGACCGAACGCTATATCATGTTATATACTGAAATTTCGAGCACTGGTGTGTTGGCTCGAGTATAGACGCGAGGAAAATAAATTTGGATTGGGTTTCGTAATGCTGTATATTATATGGTGTGTACAGTTTATATTATCGTCCTGCACATCGGTTGATATAGTAGTCGTATTTCATGCAAGAATATAAGAATTTTCGCGTTTCGTCCATGAAAGAAGAACACTTATAAAACAATAAAGTATTATAAAAAACTAACCCCCTTCTTCCTTCGACAACAGCGTGGAACAGAAGCTGAGCACGCACCACGCGGGCTGCTACAACATAACGGAAGCTCAGGCCATAATGACGGAACTCCGCAACATTCAGAAGAGTTTAAGCTCCGGAGAGAAGGAGAAAGCTGAACTCATGCAGTCGTTAGCTCAGTTGAAAGACGAGCTGACGAGGTTGCAGTTGTGCGAGGGTAGCCCCGAGGCGAGTACTCTGAGTCTGCCCCAGGAGAAGCTCAGCACAGCGTCGCAGACGGATCTGTCCGGGGAGATCGTGCCCATTGGCACGAGGCTGGCAGAGATGGCGCGCATGAGGCTCCAGTACGACGAGGCGCGTAAGAGGATTCAGCACATTCAGCAGCAGCTGGCTGACCTCGAGGAAAAGGTGAGGATGATGAGCAGGGTTTTGAATGTTTCATTGGGTTGTTTTTTTTTTTTTTAATATTCTGGTAACTGTATTTGAGAATGAAAAAATATATCTGTTGATTGTAATATATATGAATTGAATGTTTAGAAAGAAATAAGTATTTCATTTATTTACTTCTACGTAAAAATAAAGAAAATGTATACTGAATACCAGTTGTGAATGAAAAAAAATTATATCTCAATACAAATTTACCAAGTTTTTCGTTTTGCCTATTGTACTTACAAATTTTTCAATTTAATTCTTTGATTCACTGTAAAAATCTATATAATTCATTAATGATATATATTATT
>UCWB01001514.1:0-16720 GCA_900474355.1 Torymus geranii
AATTGATAAATCCACAGTAGTAATTGATTTTTTTATGAAAAGTAATTTACAGGTATTTTGCAATAACATATTATGTAACCGATTGACAGTTTAATTGCAAAAGAAATTACAACTTTTAGGGTTAATTTTATGTTTTTATATTACACGATCATTTTTATGGGAATACATTAGTAATTTATTTTATAACTTCGAAAAAGGTTTAAATATAGTTAAGAAAAAATGACCACGTCGCGAACGTAAAATATTGAAGTATAATAATCAGTGATTAAACCGGGAAACTTATTATGAATAATTTATTTTTCTAGATTATGACAGATAAAACTTATTTTAATAATATGTTTGTAGCCAAAAGTGATTAATGTCACCCGATGACTCACCTCTACTATTTAAAAACAATAATTATAACAAATATAGATTACAAATAATCTCACCTTATCCCACTAAAATTAGCCAAAAATACATAAAATTACGTAATCAAATCCGCACGCTATATTGGCTCCGAACGAAACTAAAGCAAAAAAACCAGTTGAATTCATATACCTATATAAATTGATTAATCCAAAATATGTCGAGCGCAATTCCGCAAATATTTATTTTACTCGGAGATGCCTACATATACAGACCGCCTCCGCGCTCGCGGCCGAGAAAGATCCAGAACTCCCAATCCATTCATCTTTATTTTTCTGTCACCCACCCGCGATCGTAAACACGCACACGTGTACTATTTCTATATATCTAACGACAATTTTCCAGACGTCTTTCATATACGTATACTTAATACACACATGTAAGAAAGCAACAGCGGTCGCGATCGAGTCATTCAAACGAAATCGGAGCGATACCTACATATATATATACATCGAGCGAAGCCAAACACGCACAAAAAGAGAATCGTAAAAAAGTTCGCTCGCTCGCGATATCGACTTCTCTCTACGCGTACACACACATGCGGGGTGATGTACGTCGACGACCGGTCTCTTAAAAAGCTGCCAAAGCGCGCGTGCCGATATCACTCCCGCATATACATACGCTCACCGCGGCTTCTCTCAACTTCTCCGAACCGCTCCCCCACGGTGCATTCAATAATGGCGGTATCGCGGATACACGCAAATACCATCGCCATGTCCGCCCACCCTCCTATGTGTCCGCCGGAATTTCGATCACGTATGTCGTCCATTCGCTGCCGCATATTGGTCTTTTCGTCCTTCTTCGTATGTCGCTTGCGCCCTCGCTCTACATGTGTGTGTATATACTATATGGCCGGGCGTATGGACGTACGTTTGATTACACCAGTCCCCCGGCCACCCGCGCGTGTAGAATTGGATGTCCGTCGGGGTGGCTGGACTGAGCAAATTGTTCGGTTTCTATAGGGGGGCAAAATATTATCGATTTCCTCGTTGGGGCTTTTCAATAATCCGGTTGGTTAGTGATTTGTGTACACGGAATGTTTTACCCGTCTATATATTGTGTTATATATAGAGATAAAAAGGGGGGCGATTAAAAAAGTTAGTTCGAGAGATGGTTTATTATCTCGTGCTGTTTGCTTTTAAAGAGCGAGGTTCGAGCTTATTTGGTCGAACGAGAGAGCCTTCAATTTTGAGTGTATATACCGGGGGGGATGAAATGGCCCGTATAACTTTGTTAGTTTTATATGTAACTGCGCTGATAGTAAAAAGTTTAATCTACTTAATTTTTATTGGGCTCAATTGCAATATAACGGTTTAACTATTTGTATAATGGTAAATATAATCCTTTGGAGTTGTGATGGTTGTCTGCGCGGAAGTGGGAATAAAAATCCAAGGATAACTCTCTGTTTTATTGTTATAATTAGGAAATTTGTGTGATTAAACATTTTGTCGAAACTCTTCCAATTTCACGTCTTGCAATCAAAGTAATTAATCTAAAGTTGCGTTTGACAAATTTTTCTTTTACGATGAAAGTGTATATATATATATATATATACGCAGCGTTTCGGTTATCGCGAACAATGCTTGAATAATAAAACTTGCTATTAGGGTTTGCCATTTCGGTCAATGTGCGCCCGTATACGGAGACGTTAACACTTATCAGCACGGGAGAAAACGTTTTACGCTTGTTAAATGGCGAATAAACTCGAGGGGCAAGTCATTGACCGCAGTTCCGAATAAAGTCATATTTATATAAAGGATCAGGCGAAATATATATCAAGCACTGCTAAAACCAGGAACTAATAATATGCTATTTCTATTAATATATATGAATTTATAGAGGATTCTGTTATCTATAAATGAGTAAAATTAATTATTTCGGATACAGTGAATATATATAGATTAGATGAGTATATATAAAATATTATTTTTTATACATAAAAATTAAATTATATTATAAAATAAGAATCGGAGAAATTTATACTGTTCTAGACTATTCATAAATAAACAGTTAAATATGTAATTCACGATATTTATATACACAAGGTGAATCCACGAACTGTTACCGTCTGCAGAACAATCTACTTAAGTATAAGGAGTGAGTCACGCAGAAAAGCAGCTTTTTATATGAACGACGGAAGAAGGTAATACGCGAGAAGCACTTTTCTTATTATTATAATCCCTCGAAATTACTAATAATTGTAAATAAGACGCGCACGAAGCGAACCCGTCATTCTGTAAAACTCTCGCTTACAATACTATTATTAGTCTTATATATATACATCTAATAATGCAACGCATTACACACGGTTTCGCCGAACGCTCTTTACTGCGAACCAAGCTCCTCCGCCTTCAATTTATTTTCAACTAAGCACCACCTCTACGAATAAACGCTCTCTGTGTATCCGCAGTGACACCTCAGAGACACGTAGAGCTTGGCACTGTCGCGCTTCAGCCGAAAAAGCCAACCTTCGCCACATCCAAATATCCCCATTAGCTCTCCCCTCGAGGCGCTGGATGCACGACGGGGGGAGCTGCTTTTGACCTTATGCATCTAATGTCGATTTAAGCCTCTTCGAGGTTCGGGTATTACGAATTGTTGCCGTAAGAAGCTTCTGGAGGCTCGGTTCTATACGTATATAAAGACGCGCTCTTTCGCTCGGTGGTGATGTGCAAGTATATATAGCGCGTTGCGTATACTCTCGTTCTTTGACGCCGACGAGCAAGCTCCATTAGTGCATGCGCACGTATGTAGATACTTAGGCGGCGTGGACGAGCGAAGAGCGACGAAATACAAGCGGGGCTCCTCGTTCAATTGCATAATTCGCGCGCGCCCGCAAATTGCGCGTACTGGAGAGTCGCGCGTGGTTGTTAAGATGGTAGTTGTAGTAGTGTACTGGAGTGAGATTCGTGGTGGTGGGGGTTTTAATCTATGAAAAGGTGTAATGTGATATACTGTAGGTTTCTTTTATTATTATTATGAGGTTTTGAAATTAGTCGGTCATGGCTCGCAGGTAAAAGTCAAGTCCAATCATTCAATCGAGCAAGTTATTCAATGTCAGCTGATCACTTTAAAGTGGCTTCACGGATGATAAAATATATTTTTTCAATAAAATAATATCGAAATTTGAAGCAATATATTAATTTTGAAAAAGGTTGTAGAAACATTTAATAAACGTGTGTTATACATTTTATGTTCGCGTGTGTTATCAAATAACTTTTTGAAATTTTCAACGATATCGCCTCTTTTTGGATCTTTTATATATACAATATGTAATATCGCATGTAAAGGTTTTTGAAATTTGCATTTTATGATCAAATTTTTATAACTTTTATGCTAGTATTTACATTGAAAATCAATTACGAGTGTTGGCTTTACGGAGTAAAATCAAAACATAACAGATATGGTTAGAAGATTTTATTGAAACTGAACTTTGTTAGTAGCAGAAGTGTATAACACTGAAGATACTTTCTGTTCTCTCAATTATATATTTGTTCTCTCTCTCTCTTTTCCCTATTCTCGATCTTTTCTATCTATGGTATCTATACTCGGGACGAGCACGCGGAACACTGTGCCGAACTTTCTTAGTTTTCGTATATTTTCTTGACCTCGCGACCCGTTTATTCGACTCGCCCTCATAGTTATATTATTTTTATTTTTTCTCAATCCTTGAAACCACCGTGACAAAAGTGAAAAGAACATCGCCAAAATACGAGTTTGCGAAATATTTTGAATCTATGAACTAAATGGTTTCCTCGTTGCAAAGCTATAAAGTTGAAAAATTACTGTTTTATCATTCATTCATTTTTTTTACTTGTGAGTGAAGATCGATGTACTATATAAATATATTATTATTTTTATTGGAATTAACGGTTTCTCAGTTATATATTCATTATTAATGATAATTTTATTAAACTTTGTAAATACTTGTAATTTATAATTAAAACGGTTCAATAATGAAAACGTTTATATTCCCGACATTTCCCAATACTTTCAACCAATATTAAAACCAATTTTTAATTATGGCGCAGTTTTAAAAAAAAATTTTACCCTTGAGCGCCACTTAACGTTTGCAATTAAGCGGTATAATTAAATGCTTCCACTTCAAACCTCCCGATTAGATAGGAAGCGCTTTCACAAGGTTTTATTATTCCTTGACGATGTAATAACTGTTTACAGTAAATTTTGAAATTTCATAAATCAATGTAAACCAGAGATTTGGCGCGGTGTGAAACAAGATTATAGGCGTCATATGCTATATTGCGTCGGATTATAGACTGCATTGTGAGGTTTCGTTTTTAAAGATGTCAGCACGGCAAACGTACGCGCCCGGCACAGACAACACGCGTGTATTATATATACATTATTACAAGGCAAGAGCGACTTGAAATTGCGCAATTGTTTTTCTGTGTCTCTATCTATACTTATACTATAACAGGGAATCATGACACACGCTTGCTGAGCCATATGTAGCTATAATGATATGCGCGTTATTCAATATTGATTTTATCATGCCACATGGTCATTGAAGACAAAGTTTTTCAAAAGAAATATTGTGATGCAACTGGCGAAACGAATTTCCGTTCACGTGATTCAATTTTATATTATCACTGTCAGGGACGATTGGATAGCAAAGCGTATATCTTTAACCAGATGTTACGTTTATAGAAATCATAAAGTCATAATTAATACACGAAGTTCCAAATTTGGCTTCACAATGCTAAGGATGTTATTGAAACGATATATTAAAATAAAATAACAGCTATGAGGAAGCAAAATTCGTGCTTGTATCATCTTATCATTATTATAACATGAAAAGTAAATATAATTCCGCACCTACGAATTTCTATTTGATTTGTTTCTAGAATATTCGTAACGAAAAGCGTATATCATGGAAGCAAAACGAAATCTATAAATATGAGATTATGAATTTTCATTCGCCCCTATTTATACGGATTGAAAGAATAAAGAACAAGGAATAACAGATAACATTCCAAATACATGTAGATATACTACCTCGTGCATTTCTTATACGTTATTCTTTGTTGTTTTATCATGCATAATAAAGCCTATATCACTCGTTTGGACTATAAAGGATTTATTTTGAACGAGAAACGCACGTGATGAATTTTTAAAACATCAACGGCTGCTGCGCATTGTGCGCGCGCGCGAGCAAATAAACTAAAAGCAGCGGAAAAATGTTAAAAGTGAGAAGCGGAAAAAGAGATAAAGCAGCTTCATATTTACACCTTTTGTGACTACCTTGTTTGGAAAAAAAGAACTTTTATAATAGTTACATTCTACATATTATACATCATATAGTAAAAAACTGCACAATTCACAAGTCCGTGTACATTCAAAATACGAACAACCGCGCGTTAATTATCTACAAACTTTATAGCCTCACCTTTTTGAAAAAAGCTGTATACTAAGGCTTGAAATTCCCAACGAATCCTCTTTGTTTTCGCACGTCCTCTGACGCACATCATGGAAAATTTAATCATTCAAAACCTGATATAACTCTCCCCGCAACGAAAAAAAGCAACAGCTAACCACCTTCAAACTCGAAATTGAAAATTCACGCGCAAACTCAACCCGCGCCATCATCAAAGCTACCTACGCCATCAGCTCTTCTCACCCCTGACTCCAGCGAGATGATCCTCGCGAGAGACAGAGCCGAAACTTCGCCTCGTAAGGAAATTAAGTAAGACTCGCGCGCTTCTTGACTTTGCCTTTCCTCCATCAAGTAGGAACACACGCGCGCCTCGCGCTTTAACTTTCCGATTCCGCCTTAGATATATATATGGCTTCGCGGGCTCACGCTTTGTCTCCTCGCTAACCTTACGAACTTGCGCCCGTCGGGGGAGAAGTATAGGCGAGAGGTCGTTCGGTGCCCGCGCGTTATTGTCGATAAAGGAGAGCGAGAGAAGAAGTTCGAGAGACGAGCGCGAGTGCGAAACGAGCTTACGATTGAGGGGCGCGAGAGCCACTAAAAACTCGAAGCGGCCGAGTTTCTTTTTTTTTTTCTTTAAGGGCGCGGAAATGTGTTTACGGATGGATGTAGGCGGTGGGGGAGTTGTACCCGCGTTTCTTTATGGGACGAGAGTTTAGGGTTGGAATGAGGAACGTGCGTGGGGTTTAAGAGTGTTTCTTTTGCTGTCGCGAAGTATGTAGTATATCGCGTAATCTGTGTGTTGTATATAGTCCATTGTTTAGTTTTTATTTATTTATATTTGGTCTTTATGGTCGTACTTACATGTAATTTATATGTGTTTGTACGTTTTAGTATGGTAGAGTTTATCGAGGCTTTATCGCATCATACATTTCTTTCAATGGTTTTTTTTGAGAGAATAATAAAATGGCCAATGGTTAATATTTGACATTCCGTAAAATATGTATGCAAAAGGTTGTATGGACAAAATAAACAATAAATTCTATATTTTATACAGTAGATTTAACTGTATAACAGCAAGTTTATTTTGTAATTTACTTTCATATAAGAATCGTTAGAAACTGCTTTAAAAAAAAGTAAAATTCACTTTTTAGTAAAGTAAAATTGGCATTATCCTCTGATATGCATTTCAAATAAACAGTAGATTTACTTTAAAATTTAAAAAAAAAGGGTGAATACTACTTTTTTTTAAAGCAGTTTCTACTTTTTCCTTATCCAGTTGATTGGACTTGTGCAAAAAAGCCAGATTTACTGTTTATTTTTTTCCGTGTGAGTATAGATAATAAACAAAGTAATAATGCGATGTTATGATCTGCAGTCGTTGTTATGTTATTTATAAAAATTTAGTTTATGTTTGGAGCATGACATTTAATTAATTAATAAATCAAGAAGCGATGCTATAGTCTACACTTTAATCAGAAATTTATACTCATTTAAACACTGTCGAAGCTCGTATTATTAAGTAAATCTCATGGTTAATCTCGTCTAATTTTAGAAGCATCCCGTTAACTCGTATTCGACGAGGCACCTCCAGAAATTTATTCTGAAGGCGAAGCACGATTAATTATTTACGAAGTATGATGCAGGCGAGCGTAAGATAAATCATTTATATAAAATCATTGAGTGGATTACGAGGAACAAAAGATTAAAAAATGTCTAATATGTGTTCGCGAAAAGATGGAATTACTTGTACACAGTTATACTTGGAAAGAATTATCGTGAAAGCGATTAATCGAAACAGCCAATAAAGCTTTTATACACTGTATAAATGCATAATTATTGATGCTAAAGTAGCCCAATAAAAGCTTAGGCGATCGGGTACTAGAGATGTTATATCTGAATTGTGAAAATTTTATCGCTATTGCGTTACGACTTCCTTGCTTTTTTACGATTTATTTTAATGGCTTGTATAGCGTATTATTTTTCTGTCATTGAATTGAAGCAGCTACATAAGTAATGAAAATTTTAATCTACAAATCCATTAATTTTATATATTACCTACCTATACTCTGTCGACGTTTTATATCGGTCTATATTCCGCATATACGATAATTATCGGTTTATTACGTATTATAATCCGTTAAATTTCAAATATCATCCCATTTATGTTAGATGGAAAACATAATATTTTACTTAACACATGAAATAGCTGTAATTTCATTACATTCGTAGAAAGGTGAATAAATAATGTGTTTTTCTTTTCAAAGTATAGATAATTGAAAGATACGCTTGTTTTACATGTAAACATTATAGGCTTAATTTTTTTTTTCAACTTCCATTGAATCACGAATATGCGTCAGATATGTCAACATTTTTATCAAATGGAGAAAATAAGAGAACACGTAAGCATTTTCTTTGAATCGACGCGGGAAGTCCATAATTATATTCAATTGATGAATAATTGTTATCGTAAAAAGAAATAGCTAAAAAGCTTTCGCGTGAACGTCGACACAATTATATCGCTAGCGAAAAAATATGCATTACGAAATTTCTCCGAATTGTTCGTCTGCATATTTTCTCCATCAATCTTATTATTTTAAAAGCCTTATAACATGTTCCTTTCTTCCACGAAATCCATATATACTTCAATCTGCATTGATTATATTATTAAAACATTTATACACAACAGGGCACAGCAAAGTCACACTTTATTAAAAAATCATCATCCGCGTGGCCTAACTCGACACCATCCCACTTCAAAATCACCCATCCAGCGCTTCTTTCCGCGCGTATAGAAGAACTCTTGTGCGTCGAGAGAAAACTTGGCTTATCGTGCGACGTAAATTAGCCGGAATCCCGTCGTAAACGAGACGACGAGGCCACAGCACCCTGAAAAATTCAGACTATATAAGACGAGCGCGCGTTCAATATCCCCGAGCCCTTGAATATCAATTATTATGAGCGCACCGCTACCGCCGCAGCGTAAGCCTCTCCCGGAAGTCTCCTCGAAGTATCTGCGAAGGAGCAGCGCAACGGCAAGGAAAGAGAAGAGAACAAAAAAAAGAGCGAAAAGCTGAGGGAAGGAGCGACTCGCCTTGCGGCGCGCGCTGCACTTATTACCCGAGTTGTACCGTTAGCGTCTTCTCTCTTCCCCCGTTGCCATGGAATTTAAATAAGCCGTGAGAGAGAGACGAGAGGTAAAAAAAAAGAGCCGAGGTAGTTGGCAAAGGTTGCGGCTCGGAGAGAGAGAGTTTCGGGCGCAGAGCACGCTCGCTTTATGCCTAACGATGCGTGAACGCTGCTGCTGCTGCTGTGGCAGGTCGTCGTCGTCGTCGGGGCTCCGGCTGGTGTACCCATTGTTTCGTAATTAGGGAACGTTTTGCGCGATTTTTCGGCAGGGGTGTAATTGCGTTTAGCCGGAGGAAATGGGAGGATGCGGGATGGACGGTTGAGTCATTGATGTCATTTTCGAGGTTCGCTGTTGATTGGTTGGTTTCATCGTGAATGGTGGTTGGCTAAAGTGTTTACCGATGATGATATATATACATAATATTACTGCGATCTTAAAAAAAAGTTTCATAAGTTTAGTCATTTATATTTATAATAAGTAGGTATAGGTGTTTTCTGAATTTTAATCATTCGTTTTGGGTTTTCTAGGAATAAGTAAATTAATTGTGGAATCTATATATTTTTTAAAAATATTTTATACTTTTAGAAAGATCGCAACACGAGTGTTAATGAACATAAATTTTCTCAATTTATTTTCGCCACAACACCAAACTTGTAAGTGCATCAGCACATTTGTTTTTGCTCCAGTAAAAATTTGCGCTCTTGAAACTTTTTAAATTTAGGCGACCACAAAGATCTTTTTATCTAATAACTCAAGCATGAGGATTATTTCGAAAAGAATTGCAAAGAAATTCTGAGAAATTTCTTTTTCACGTATAAATACTGTAAAATGTTACTTTCAACTCAAAAATGTTGTATTTTTGTAAACTTTTAAGCTCTCTTTACAACCATGTAAGATTTAAACAAAAACGAAACAATGCACTTTACGAAAACACCTTTGTAAATCTTACACATTACTTAATTCTTGAATATAAATTACATTAAATGGGTACTTTCATTTAATAATATTCAAAAGAGTTGCCGATTGACAACCATGCACGTTTAACAATCATTAATTGAAATTAGTTAATCACTGTAAAAAAGTATACTTCAGTACTCGTATCCATTAACTCTTGTGCACTGCAATTCCGCGATCATATCCTCGGCCAAAAGCGCCACCCTCGCCCTTAGCACACTTCAACGCGGCGGAGCCAGAGAAAGAGAGCTAACCGGCGCCGACGGGCCTGGCGCCGCTCTTTCTCCCACTCTCTTGGCACTATCGCTATCCAATCTACGAATTATCAACATTAATCAGCCATTTGGAAGCGCCGCCAGGACACAATTCCTATTCATTCCGTCGACCAAAAAAAAAGAACCCTGGCACCACGAAAAATTTGGCAACCGTTCCAGCCAGACTTTACTCTCTCTCTCTCCCTTTCTCCCTTTATACACCCTTCTCTCGGTAATCGAAAAAGAAAGGCGAGAGAGAGAATGTACGGCGGGGATCGCGCAAACTCGCTGCAATTTTAAAGCGCGACGAGGCGGAGTGACTCGCTCTATGCGCGCGATCTTTAATGGCATACGCGCGCGCGCGCGCTCGAGTTTTATAACACCATTCGCTTGGCGAATAAACTTTTTCGCCCTCCGCTCGCGCTGATGGATCCTCGCGTAATTGCCTTAAGCGGGTGCATCTGTTCCCCTCCCTCCCCCCCTGTCGTTGCGCGCAGCAGTAGCTTTGAAGCTTATATGGTATATAGCTGCCGCGCGCATAGCAGCGTCCTTTTATGATGTGCTCTCTTTCTTTCGCTGAAAGTCGCGCGTGCGGCGGTTATATGCGGAGCTTTTTTGCGCTTCAAGTGGCGCGTGTGTGAGGTGATCGGAGATTGCCGGATTTGTATTTGTTGAAAGGGTTGTGAGAGGGGTCGCGTTTGATGATGATTATCCGCTGTATATTCTTTATAAATTAACGGATACGTGGAATTGTTTGACTAAGTACGTTTTTATGTCTGAAATTGCGATTTATTTAGTGATGATAAATCGCTGATGCAAGGATTCTCGTACAATAGAAATCCATTTATGTAATAGATTATTCATATTGAATTTAGTGCCTTGAAAAGAAAATCTATTCTTTATTGTGCTTATTTTTACTGTTTATGTTGTCAGATAAGATTTTCAAATTGTTTATTTGTTACACGCTCGAGAGATTACTAAGCATATCCGCCTGATTCATAAGAAACTTTTCAACAGATTGCCATGATTCAGTGTATTTCTCAAATAAGCTGTAAAAATATTATTACCTTTTGTAATACTTATCGTAAACATGCAAGATTTATTTACTTTTTTTTTGTTTTTTTCAAAATCACGAGACAAAATTTTACGAGCAACAAGTATGTATATAAAGTTCCTCATTATATGACAAACAAAATTACCTTCGTTTTCGTGGACCATTCAATAGCAGCTCGTCTGTGTTATTTACTGTAAATCACGTGATGCAGAAAGCGCCAACGTAGGTATAAGTATATGACTTTGCGATTTACAGCCTTAATTTTAGAAAAGCGTACCGCCGTTCGAGACAGTACCCACATATATGAATCATCGCTACGGCTGATAACAGCCTTCCACGAATAGAAGACGACGAGTGAAACAACGGACGAGCTCGAGCTAAGCACCAGGTACAAGTACATGGGCGGCGGAGAACAACGCTACGTAAGCTGCACACGGTTCTCGGAAAAGTCAACAATGCAACGGATGTATGTAAAATCACTTGACAGTGAGACGAATGGTAATAAGTTTTGCGCTGATCATGAATATTTAAAAGCGCTGAGATAAGTTGCGGAGAGCTTTTTTATTGTATTTTTTGGGAAAATTTATAAAAATATACATACTGCTCAAGACGGAAAATACGTTTGTTTGTAGTACTATGCAAATTTCAACAAACAGTTCGTCGTTCCGTTATGCATGTTGGGTATACACACAGCGAGTGATGTTTAGTATACTTTGTTAATTAAAAAGAATTTTCATTTAAACGAGTAAACATGTTTGACGAGCTTCAGAGAGAAAACGTGATATAAAATATGTATCGGCAGAAAAATCGGAAAGGAAGAAGGAGGAACGGTAAATGAAAGTAGGAAAAACAAAAGGCGCGCAGAAGAAAGAAAAGAAGGAGATGAGAGAGGCGTCGCGGAAAAGTGGTTAGTGTAATATCCTCTTCAGTCACTCTCGTATGCATAGAATTTTTCAATAAGGATAAATACACGCGCTTGTAGCGCTCCGAAGACATCAAACTTTGTTTTACGCTCAAGTGAAACTTATCCTTTTGCATTTAAAATATTTCCTCGGTACTATAAATTTGATTTAGCCGCGTTCTCGGAATAAAACTTTTCTTATTCGGTCCGAAACATACACTTGTAACGATATTTGTTGAAATACAAGAATTTAATTTTCTTTTTACCCGTCTTTACCAGTATTAAAGATAAATATTTATACAAAACTGTTTCCTATCAATTCAACCGCAATCGTTAACATCGAAACTTATCTAACAGCAACTTTCAAAAGTCCAATATTTTACTTATAGATTCCTAGAAGCGCTGAAGAAAAACTTTTCCAAAGTCCACAAATCTTTGGCAATCTTTCAAAAGTCACTTTTATTTAAAGAGAAAATTTCTAGAACGCAAATACAAATCTGTATGTTTCCTATCACAGGGCCACAGCGAATGTCGACCAGCGCAATTATATCGCCATCGACATGTCGATTTCGACAATGCACGCATCCGCATAGCTACTTAAATGCGGCAGCTATATACTCTACAGCAACGAAATCCCGATATATTTCCAGAATTCGATCCGACAACGATGTTTTTGCTCCTCTCGCGTCTCTCTCCTCTTGATTTTCCGGTTTCTCCCCTCTGCGCACGCTAGCGTCGCTTAAGCTCCCCTCGCGGCCGTTTATTCCTCGTCGCTTTTTTCTCTTGCAGCAGCAGCAGCAGCTGCAGCAGCCAGCGCACTACACACCGGTTCGCCATTATCGGATATCGACACCTCGGCTGCAGGCGAGGCAGAGCTTAATGACGCCGGTGTATTAGAATCGGAAGTGTCTTTTATGTAAATCGATGGGGGGAGAGAGGGAGAGGCCGTAAAGGAATATCCGTTTAGCGGGAGCCCGAGAGTTTTTTCATCGCTATGCGCAGCAGCGCGGCTGGATGATTATTTATGTATATACGGGCTTCGCGGCGTCATTGTTTTTTTTTCAACGCTGAGATCGCTCGATTTTGTTTACAGGGTCTGAAGGGTGCGGAGAGGGAAAAGATTACGCGGGTGATTTTGTCGTTTATGATGAAAGTTGGTGTAAGATGCGTGTAGCCGCTATCTTAGTCATTTTTATGCAGATTTTGTGACCGTTTTTACTGATCTTTATGATTTCGTTGTTTAAAAATTTTTAATTTAATAATTGTAGATTATGATTTATGCATAACTCACATTCGTCGATATATAGTAAACTAATTTAATTCCTTCATCATGATTAAAAGGAATCGAAAAATTATTTTGAGGATGCTACTGTGCCAAAGAATTGGCAGTGGTTTTTTTACACTGGATTAATTGAATGATATTATTAGTTGAATCTGTGTCCTAGTTTTTTTTTAATTATGCCTTTTAGACTAACTAAGTGTGTCCTAGTTTATACACTTATACTTCTATCTGTACATTTTTTAAATTTACAGAATTTTTGAAATTTAAGATAATATAAATCGATCCAGATTGAAATTATTGATTTACGCACAGGATATGTTAAAATTTTTGTAATATTTATGTTTGTTTAGTTATTATTAATGACACACAAATAACACAAAACTTTATTCATTATGCTCATAATACTACAAAAATGTTGTATAAAATTCAAGCTATAACGCAAAACACCAAATTTGTAACTGTGTATATTATATAGAACAGTATTAGATAATATAGATGAATATAAACAGCGGTAAAGCTAAGTCGAGAGATAAATGCAGCAGTATTATAGATATATCTTACTACATTCATTACATCACAAATAACAACCGATAGATGAATTCGACCATTTTCTACTCTCATTCATTACAAGCAATCCTTTACATTTAATCAAAGAACTCCGTTAAATAAAAACAGATTGCACAGTTCAAGCGTCAACTTGTAATTCCCGCGCAGAGTCATTCCGCTGTATAACCATCGCGTACAATTTGCATTCAATTACGCGCCCTCGAAGCGATCGTAAAGCCTCGCGCGGGAATCTCGAGGAGACGGCGCTCTGGCTATAGGCGCATATACACCGCAATTACTCGTCTGCGCGCGCGCGCGGATAAAAGTGAGACACAGGCCATTCGGGCCTCGCGTATATAGTATAAAAGTACCACAACCAAGACTCCGAAAGGGAGAAGAGAAGAGACTTTTGTACTTTACGACGTCGCGAATTATCATTTATTATCGCGGGTATGATGAAGACGCTGGCAGCCATAAGGAAATGCTAGAACTTCATTGCTACGACTTCTCCTCCTTCTTCTCCTGCTGCTACGCGCTCTTGGCCATTTTTCATTTCGCCTGGCAGATGACTCTTCCGCGACTTACGGTTTTTGCGATTAGACGCTCCTGCGGCCGGTGTGACTTCGTAAGCGCGAAGGATTGCCGCTCGTTTGCGCGAGATTATGCGGAGGATTTCCGGTCGTCGGCTCGCGCAATAAAAGTTAATAGATGGCGACGAGTCGGCCGCGAGGTTTTTGCAAACGCTCGCGCGATAAGATGTGTGTGTTTTTTTTTGTTGCGACGTGATTATGAAAAAAGTGTTATTATTTCGCGATTGGTTATAATTGGTATTCAGAAATTGAATAGCAAAATTATGGAATGATCCAAAGATTATAAAGTGTTAATGGAGGTATGTATATTGAAGGTTTTTCATCTTTATTTCATATTAATAATGTAGAATTGATGACGAGTTTGTTAATCCTGTTACGAACTGTAATTAAAAAGTAACGGAAAAACTGCTTAAAATATGCTCGCATCCCTGCTGTCATTAAATGATTACTTAGCGAAATGGATTCGTAATATTGTAAAGTATTTTGCGGATATTCCGTGAATCGTATACGGTAATGATACCATCACTTTCGTAGAAATCATTTTTAATCATTATACTAATTTTGTCGTTTTCGGAGAAATGACGTTTACTTGATTGAAAATAAAAATGACGATAAGTGAGAAATACCTTGATTTATAAACTCAACTGAAATTGTAGAAGTAAATTTTTTATGATAGTTCGTGTAAGTTGAGTAGAATAAATACACAATTGAAAATTCATAAAAGCTGATGAATCCTTATGAGAGCACTAAGATGTTTAGGGGTTGTTAGACTTTATTCAGAACTCAGTGTATTGATTGGTACTTGTTTTTAATGTAAATTATATGTTCTATTATTATTGTTCAATTTTTAATTTTCATTTACTATTATAGTTTTCATTTACTTACTTATCACTGTATATTTAAGCAGAAATTTAGTTTAACTAAATTAAACAGTTGAAAAGGGAGAATAACAAATTTTATTTGTCGAAATATTACAAAAATATGTTCTATCCAGATAACATAGTTTAAGATTCTTTCTAAAGGCTTTCCAGATAATTACCTACAAGATACCAACTAATAGTACTAATTCATAAAATTTAGTAATAACAAAACATCCATAGTCCTACTGTAGCAAATAAATATTCCTAAAAATAGGTCAGTGACAATGTTTAATATCAGAGAGAAGGTGCCTACATGATCAAAATTCATTTGGTTGATGAAATCTACAAAACCTTTATCATGTATTAGATAAAATTATTCAAATAAATGGCTAAAATAAGCGATGAACCTAAAAATCTCCATCAAAACAAAGAAATTACAAGCCTCGCCCGTTCGAAATTGGTCAAAGTGTTTCCCAGATATTATCTGAACACACACATACACACACACACACATGCGCTTGTGCGCGCGGGAACACACTTTTTATCGTGTCATTTGATAATCTTTCTTCTGCATCATTACATAGTTTTCTCTGCGAGGAAACAAAATCGTCCAGACTACTACAGTTGGGATGATTCATGAACAGTAGGGAGATGATGATACTTATAAATGCCATGAAATAATTTTTGGAATCTTTAGTTTTGGAATGAGTACTTATTAGGAGGATATAAGCGTGCAAAATCTAAATTAACACAAAATTTTTCGTGACAGAATATGAAAGCAGATGATATGAAAAAGTTATTATATGAAGTACAAACATACATGAACTAATCTATAGGGTTAGTGAGTTATTAAAGATGGAAAAAATGCTGGCTGAAAATACATGAAAATTATTTCTTGTGATAATTATATTTGAATAAATAAAAAATAAATAATTTTTTACATATTCAAATATAATTATCACAAGCCATTACAAAGCACAGTATTACTTATATTTATAGTATCATATTAACGATTATTTAACAATTCTCCTATATTAATTTGAACAGAGTAGTGTTTGTACAATTCAATATACCGTATTTGGCACTGAGTTCCACAGAGGCAAACATTTACGAATTATTGAATTTGACGCCAGTTTTGATTTATATTTCAATGGGACAAAATTGTTCACATATATCTCGTAACATACTGCGATTGATTGAGGTACTAGTTTGTCCCTAAATAACTCTATCATACTGATAATGATAAAAATAATGATTTTTCCTCACACCGGACCGAAAGTGCCTCATTTCCGCCCGGCTCCGAAACGGAAATATGGCATTTTCGGCCTCGATGTGAGGAAAAATAGTAT
>UCWB01001515.1:0-16701 GCA_900474355.1 Torymus geranii
TTACTGTATATGTATATCGCATAAAAAAAGAAGATGATGATAATGGTGAAGAAAGAAAACTCCTGGACGAAGCAATTATTTTGTACTTGTTTTGTAATCTTAATATACAAATATAAATATAAATATATATATAATTGTAAATGTACATGCAGATGAATCGACGATTACTATACGTCTTTGAGTTACGTCTAACTGTCTTCTTCTTTTTTGCCCCCTCTCTTTACACTTTTTTCTATTAAAAAAATCGTCATTTTTGTCAAAATTTTTTTTTCCGTAAAAGTTACTTTCGTCTAATTGCAAGGACGATTATCAATCATTATTACTATTATTTTTGTATAAATGTGTGGTCGATAGTATGAATAGTGTAACAATAATTTTGTATGTTTATTGAACCAAAAATAAATAATTATTGATGATGAATCTCATTCTTTGTTCAGCGGCACTGCCGCGGCCTCCATTTCTTGTCTCATTTCTATACTCCTAGATCGCACCTGAAATATAAAGTTCACATTTTTATCATTTCATAAAATACGCTTTCTAAAAATACTTTAAAACTACTGCAACTTTTTTCAATATTTTCTGTCATTTTATTTATATTATTTCAAACAAATTTAATTACGAACTTAAGAAGATATTATTCAAGAAGGCTTATATATGATGTTAAAAAAACACAACTAAATTCTTGAATATAATCATTGGCCTTCTAGCTATCTCATTAATCAATACATTCTATTGCAAAAAATATGAATCGGTTAGATGAATTATTACACGGCAAGATTGTAATTCTGACTAAACTTCTTCATAAATCTGCCTTTAATATTTACAAATCCAAAAATCTGTTCACTTGACAACTCAAACAAACCAACCCAATCAACATTATCAATAAAAAAAACCCCCAGTCATCTAACTCACATTCTTAAAGCTGCTAGCCCGCTTCAAACTCCTGGGCCCAATGGTGCTTAATACGACGGGCAGCAGCATAAGGCCGTGCCAGAGTCCAAACACAATGACGAGGAGGAAAATCTTGAAGAAGGCACGGAACACATAGGCCGTGGAGAAGGAGAGCAGCGAAAGAGCGAGTAGCGTGGAGCCGGCGCCGAAGAGGACGGCCGCGCCAATATGTCGCATGGCCTTGAGCGCACGCATATTACGATCGGCGCTACGGCTCGCACCCGCGAGCTCGTCCGCGTTCAGGAAGGCGTGTGCCACGTGGGCCGCATAGTCGACGCTCAGGCCCACGGCTAATTCTAGACCTATGGTAGGGAAAAGAAAGTTTAAATATGTACTGATTGTGCATACTGTTGTTTTGTAGCTATTTTTCATATAGACTTAAGATTTAATGGAAAGTTTGTTTGCAGGTTACAAGAGATATTTTTTAGTATTACTTTTGGCAGTTGACATTAAAAATGTATGTTTGGATGAATAGTACTTGTATATTTAAATATTTTTAAATTTCTAACATTGATACGTGAAAAAAAACGAAATTATTTTAAAATGAAAAAAAAAAAAAAAAAATGTAAAAAGGACTAAAAAAATAATTGTGTTCTTTTTAGGCCAGAGTGATACTTAAATTACTTTTCAATACTTTTTCCATGCTGTTTTTCTAAACATTATCGATATTCACGTGGCAGAGAGAAATTAATATAATTTGAAAGTGTTATTATTCATGTTAATTAATTTTTTATGCAGGATAAAAAAGTTGCATTTGAATCATACTTCTTATAAAATTATTATAAACATGATCTTAATGACAGTTTTCCAATGAAATTTAAATAAATCGTGCCAAGAAAAACTGAGGGAACTAGTCATTTCATTTTTTGCGATAATTTATGACGAATCATTGCTGTCTACGCTTTCCAGTTAATAATACTTTCATAGTGATTCATAAGTCCGAAATTGCGTCGTTGGAATACAATAACATTTTTCAATAATTCTTTTTACTCCCTACTGAATTATAAATAATCACATCATTGCCTCTGAACAATTCAAAACCTGAAAAAAAACCTACCTATACAAGAGGCAATATCAATGGTAAGGCCCCAGTAGTACATGAACCCACAGACGTCCAGTAGTGTGAGAAGGACACAGAGCAGTATCCAGAAGCAAGTTTGTGGCTCGGCGATCAAAAACATCGTCATGCCCATGACGCAGATGAGTGCCAAAATGAGATTCCTTACGACTTCCTGAGATATGACCTTGTCGGTCACCCATGTAGCGAACATCTCACACCAGACGGTCGCAAAGCCGTCGAAACCTGCCTCCGCGACCGTCTGCTTCGCCCCGTCCATACCCGGTATCCATTCGTAAGGCGAGGCGAATTTCCGAAACACAAAGTCGATGCTAGTTATCGCCAGCGGGGGCGTCATCACGCCGCAGCTGGCGTTGCCCGTGAACCGGAAGTTCCGCTGGTACTTGCCACCGACGCGGCTGAAGAGGAATTTCGAGAGGTAGATTCGGAATTGCTCATCGGTCAGTGTCTTGTTCTCCGCATCTGTAAAAATTTTGTTTATTTATCTTTAAATACAAAAGCACACCAGATGATATGGCTATATATATACGCTTGTATATTTACCTATATCGTAATTTGCATCGACAAAGTGAATAAAATCTACGGGCCAATTCTTTACGCTCTCGGCGTACGGCGCGGCCTCCATGGTCCGGCTGAGATTCAGAATTCTCGGGAAATTCTGCACGAAGTCTATGTCGCTTATGAACACAGTGGCGTCGAATCCCACTTTCGGGAATCCTTGCTCTTTTACCACGATAAACTTGCTAAGGTAACAGTCCTGCGGTAGGAACCAGACCGGGTCAAACCACTGCTCGAGCTGACTGGTGCCAAAACCGGCGAGCACCGCGAATACCGCGGTAATGAGAAGAACTATGAGCTTGCCGGGAATCGTGAGAATGACTTTCGTGTATAACTTGTCTATCAGCCTCCCGGAGATGGTCTGCGAAGCGTCTATCACCGCTGGCACGAAATCCTCGTGCTTCACGCACGGGCAGACGCCGTTACGCCTGTTCTCCACGCGCTGACAGTCGAGCGTAAAGAAGGCGACGAAGAACGTCACCTGCAGGATGAACGTCACTAAGACACCTACGGCGGCGTATATACAAAATGAATGCAAGGACGGCAATATCTGAAATGTATAATGATATAAGAATTTAGTTGAGTGCACTATATTAAGTAGCGAGTTTTTTTGTAGGATACTAAACGGTGGTTTTACTTACTGTTGAGGCACCAATAACGAATGCGACAACATCTGTAAGTGAGGTGACCGAAATTGCGGCTCCAGCGTGGCTTAAGGCTAAGGCTACTCTTTCGGGCAGCGGTCTTTTTCGATTTTTCTCGTGTGACGATATCTCTTCCCACGATGCCATCATGACAAAAGTGTCATCGACACCGAGGCCCATTAGCATGAATGGCAGTGACGTGTGAACTGGGCCATACGGGATCCCGATAATCGAGCACAATCCTATGGCAACGGCGAAAGCTCCTCCTATGCAGAATAAAGCTACACTAGTCAGCCAAAACTATAAATAAAATATGGGAAATTAAATTTTAAAACGATTCTTGGAATAGTGAATGATTGCTGTATGTTGGACTTACACGCCATTCAACCCAGTTAAACTTTGAGAGTATCACCTGTACGTACACTGACATTAATATAACGCCAGCAATAAGTTTTTCAACGTCATGAAATATACTATCTCGACTTATATCGCCAAAGCTTCTGCCGGCTTCGAAATAAACCGAGTAGCTTTGATTACTTGTCTTTCTTAGATGTGTTAGATCATTTGAGACACCTTCAAGCTCTTGAAGAAAAACTTCTTCCCAATCGTGAATTTCTTTCGTCGACTATGCAAAAGTAAAAATTGCTTATTAGAATAAATATGTAAAAAGTAAAATTACAGAGTATAAAACCTGATTCTTCATGGTTGTTAACAAGTCTGTAAAAAGAAATACATTACTTCAATATTACAGTAATTTTCTTTTGATTGCAAAATAAAACTATTATGAATGCAAAAAGCAATTTGTAATCTTACCTTACCCAATCTGCTGTACCTGCATCATTACCCATTTCATCAAAGTTAACAACAGTAAAATTTATATAAACAGTCCATTGTGTCTTAACAAATTTAGCTTTAACAATTCTTCCTCTCTCATCTCTTGTAATACCTCCTACTAATTCACTAAAATTCATAGGATGACCTAAGGTCGGGCTATTAGTTGCAGAATTAAATTTCTTTACAATTTGCTCTTTTGTTTGTGACTTAATTAAAGTTGAATTAAACTCCCATATATCCATAATACTGAATAATAAGCAACCTTTTGGAAGGCTGTTGAGTATACCGCAATACAATTCAGTTGGCAGATGTACCCCAGCATCATATCCTGTTTTGTTGGTCATAGAGAGATCTCGATCAAAAAAATCATCATTCAATTGTCGTTTTTTGCGTTCAGGTCCAGTGATACCAGAGATAATAGGAACTCTGTCATTGAAAATAAATTTTTACAAACCTGTACATAACAGACTATTTTAAAAAATAAAATAAAAACCATACTTAAAACAAATATCTGTCCAAGAAATCTTTGGTGTGCTATTAGTTTGTGCATTCATTATCTTCTTTGTTATTTCATTTAGTTGAAAAAGAGCTTTTGGTTCAAGTATATCATCCGCAGTAAATATTATACTTTCTATTCTCTGCCCTTCTTTGAAAGTTGACGTCAACCATTCTGTGTCTCGAACAAAATCTGAATCTGGTGGTACCCATAATTTCAAAGGATTTTTTTCCTGTCTGAATCTTAGCAATCCGGCAAGGCACACAATCACAAGTACTGAACAGCATACCATCCATGTCTTTGGTCGTCGAGCAATTTGTAGTCCAAGACTGGAGAAAGTTAATAGAAGAATTATTAATAATTGCAGGCATATGGTAATCAGCTTTAATAGCTTAAGTGTTGTAACTTACTTATAAAAGAACTGTTCAACCAGATGAGATATAAATTGTGGAATGCGATATAACGTCTCTAGTGGAGACCACTTATTAGTTTTTTCCTTAATTTCCATGGAATTAACGTAAGTGAAATATTTTCTTTTGAAACGTAATATACGTTCCTAAAATATAAAATAAAATCATTATTAAATATTATTAACATCACAGCACAAACTAGAAAAAGCTTTAATCACTTTTTCAAACAATTACACAAATGAATTACAAAACAATTCAAATAAAAAAAAAACCACGATTAAAGAAAAAAAAAGAAAAAAAAATTGACACAACAGTTAAACAAACGTATTAGCACTTTAGTATAATTAACCTTCGTTTGAACGGTCAGTTCGTGCAAGTCGCGTGCGTTATGGCATATTATATGAGCATTTTATGAGCAGCGCATAAATGACAAAAGGGTCAATCGACTTTTCAATCTTCAAAAGTTGATAAGATAATTGCCGAGCGCCGTCGGCTCGGCGGCGAGAACATCTGCACCCCGCGCGGTCGCAAATATTGATCGCATTTTCGCAGACGCTGAGTTATGAGTGCACCGTTGACGATATGACTAGATATACTCCACGAAGACAACAACGATTCTCAAAACCACAACCGCACAAAAGAAACAGAGAGAGAGAGAGAGAGCGGCGATCTACATCGGTACCGCGAAACGCAACCAGTGACACTTCGGAGCAGACGCTGATGCTGAGAGAACAGACAGATACCAATTGAATCAAGTGGCGTGCGCACGCAATCAACAGCCCGCATACAAGCGCGATAGGCAAACTATGAATGTGCGCCTATTATTATACTACTCGAATAGCCGCTTTTTCGTTAAAAGCGTGCGAATTCGCGCGAGCTGCGGCTGCTCGTAACCAACTGACGTGCCAAAGTATAAAGAGACAGTCGACGATGCGAGTATATAAAATGCCAAGGCTGCCCGGTGCACGCGCCGGCGAATAACAGGTGTACACACTATAAGTAGCTGTCACCCCCGCGCGTGCGTGCACGCGCACGCGCCAAACGGACTTTTAAAAGACCAATTCGGTGCGCCCCCGCAAGTCGAGCTTCTTCTATGCGGACAGCAACGGCCTTGCACGTGTATTGTGTTAGGTCCTGTTGCCATCACTGATCACACACAGAGACACACGATGACACAGCGCTGCTGCTGTGCTACAGCTGATTTGGCCCTATAACCCATATGGAGTGATCGAGTCGAGCTCTGTTTTACCGATAAAGGGGTGAACAAAGCGCGGGAGATTTGAATTTAGGGGGGTTGGTGTTACCTTGGTTGGGGAAGGTCTATATCGGAATAAGTAGAATGTGCCGTCCTTCGATGCAAGGTCACTTTCACGATGACGATGACCGTGCGAGTGTCGGTGAATTAGCAGCCATCGTCATTATATGTTTAGCGAATTGGTCAATACTTCCTTAATTCGTGTTGAGAGATTATAAGATAAATTAAATATAATTGATCCTTATCTCCGATGCTGTTGGTGTCTATTGTCTGCTCGCGTTAAAAATAACTCGCGAACGATGATTATCAGACTCATCGGATCGCCGAGAGAAAGCTTGCTGCATGCATCTTGATTTTTTAATTGCGAAAAAGCAGCAACAGTGCATGCAAATTGCATCACTCGCGAGATTTCAACGTTAACGACTAATCAAAGGGATTTATTTATACATATCATCGTTCGGTCGGCGACGTGAGCTCGCGCGTGAGGACAGTCAGAAACTGAATTTTATTTTTACGCGAAAAGGAGCGAGAGACGAAACGCGCGATTCCGAAGAGGATTAGATAAGAAGCTGAAACGTGTAATCTCCCAAGCACGTATACTAACGCGTGCTTATTTTTTTATTTTGCGTTTTTGTCCAACCTCCTCGTCATCGTCACATGTCCGCTAATAAAGAACCCATTGACGTTATTGTTTGCTATAAGAAAAGTCCGCGCTGCACGTGTATATAAATCAGCTTTGCGTTTCAGTAAAAAAACAAACACGCGCAGAGTTCTATATAGCGCGCATGCGCTAATATAGAATATACACACTAATTTAAATTCGCGAAGGTAAAAACACGCGCTGTTTCGATCGTCGCGTCAATGGTAACGAACGAAAAGAGCGCATTTCGAGTGTTAATATTGCTTACGCTGATACTTAGCTAAAAATTGAAGTAAATAATATATGTATTTTATTGTTTCTCCTTCTTTTCGAGTGGTTTCTTCAATGTCATATATTTGCGAGTGGGTGGCCGCGGGATCTGACTTGCACAATGCGGGAGTCTTTGCATGTAAAAGAGACCGGAAGATGCACATAATAATATGACGTGCGTGTGGATCGTGTATGAAAGGCACGCACGTTTTCTTTTCGCGTGTGTGCACCTTGTGTGTACCGGGTCGCGAAGAAGTGAGCGTTATATAGTTAGGACCTTGACCTAAAAGCTTCGGCTTTACAAAGCAATGAATAAGAATCAAGTACACTGCACTCTGTGATTAATTATGGAATTATCGATATTACACGCCATGGGTAGGCGGAACGAGGAAAAAAGAATAACACAGAGGCACAGATGTTTGTTTTAAAAATAGATTCGTATATACATATATTTTTTTTCGCTTTTTTACAATTACATAACAATTGTTATAAAGTAAATACAATAGTAAACGAATATATGAGAAAAATACTGTAATCATTTTCACTTATTTGCTTTTTTTTCGACGTATAAAAATCTACACATAATGTATAATAATATATTTTTTGGTGAATTATATAAAATTCATGGAATGACGATAAATATTACACTGCCTGAGTATATTTCTTAAATTTACAAAATTAATTCAAATTAAATCACATTTTGCGCGCGAGATCGCATTTTTATTGAGATGCTGTTGCGCGTAATGCGCTTATCCAACCGAAACGGATGTGCATCCCGTCGCAGTTGTATGCAGAACTGATCTACATTATACACACGTTTTTGTCGTAAAATCTCGTAAACTTTCCCCGATAGGGATTCCGAACTCGGATCAATATTAATTCCTTATTATACAATTTATTTTTCAGCTTTGCTTTATCTCTCCACGTTTTCGTTGTGTTCAAGCTGTATCGCGTACCGTAAAAAAATCAAAATATTTTTGATACTCGTGTGTAAAATTACGTATGAGCTGCAGGCGCTTTAGAACATTTGTCTAAATCTATACTTACGAAAAAAGTACCACCCTTAAGAAAAAGTGGCATTGCGCGAATCTCGGCCACTTTATATACCCATTATCAGATACGAAATCGAAAATGCTGTACTTTCATCCGTAAAACTCCGACACGACGTAGCGCTTCCTGAACACCGTGTCCTTGAGATAAGCCCCAATGGCCGCGTCGTCCAGCAGCTCCTCGATGATCTTTCTGAAGCCAAGCTGACTGGCCAGTACGTATTTGCACTCGTTGTCCTTGAGGCTGGCTACGAGGGTCTGCATGTTCTCGGTCATGGACTTACTTACGGTTTTCTCGAGCTTGTACCTCTTGGCGCAGTCGATGGCGACGGTGGCGGTGAGACGCTTCGACGTGACAAAATCCTTGAGATACTTGGTTTCGCCGTTGAGCAGACAGTGCGAATATATGGCACTCGCCCAGTCGACGTGATGATCGTAGGCGCGCGCGAGGATCAACGCCTGGGAGAAACTGAGGTGGCGACAGATAGCCTTGTTGATCTCCTCGCTACTGAGGTTCAGGATACACGGGAATTGCTGGGATTGCGTGGCGGAGTTCAGCAGGGAGATTTGGAGGGCGACCAGCTGCGCTTGGTGCGAACATCTGTTCGCTAGATTCAACTTATTGTCCTGTGGGAGAATTGAATGTTTCGTTTGAAAATTGTGTTATGCAAACCTATGGAATATGCTTATGAAATGTTACCTGCAAGAAGTATTGAGTGGCATGCGTAAAATTCGCTATTGCTAATTGCAGCCTTTTCTCGGTAGGTTCGTTTCTCGTGAATTTTATCTCCACGTTCGGATTATAGACTGTTCTGCCGCACTCCTTTTTAGCATCATTTACCAAATCATGTATGACTTCCTTCGCCTCGCTTTCCCACATCAGGGCGATTTCGTAATAAAGCCGAAAATGCAGTGCTACGATATTGAATAAATCTTTGTTTTCGGGACAATGTCGTTTGAGAAAATCTAAGAGAGCCATTCTTAATCCCGGGACCTATTGAACAAAATTTTTACATTTGTTTTATCACATAAAGATTTTTAATTTCGAAAGTACGGCAAATTATCGTTATCACTCACTTTATCTAACCCCCTGCCGAGTAAAAATTCGAACTGGTCATTCTCCGTAAGTATTTGAAAAATATAATTCATTTCTGTAAAACGACCAACGCCAGTGACTAGACGGACCAATAAACTCCAGTGTTTCAAAGTTTGAAGAGAGTTCGCAAGTTGTTGACATTTTCTGAGGACTGAGGCGATGCCCTCCATGTTACACGCGGCGGTGAAACAATCGTGGGAACGGATTAAAAGTTCAACAATGATTTTCAGCGTAACAACTGGAAAAGAAATTACAAGTAACGTTAAGGCGATATGAGTGCTACCCGTTACCGATGATTGGAGAGACCTATTTTTTTCATTTAGTTTTGAATTTTAAGAAAATATCGCTCTGATACGTTGTAGTTCATTACCGAACCTACAACGCGTCAAAGACATTTTTCCATAAAATTCAAAATTGGGGGCCTCTCATCACCTTATACAATATAGACAGTTTTTGGATATTTACGATTTCTTTTTTCTCCATGGGAATGCCCGAGTAATTTATTTGCCATATCCAAGAGCTTTAAACCTAATAGAGAGGAGTCTTTACAAAGTTCTATCACAGATTGCAAATTCATATTATAATTCCAAGCAGATGTCGGCTCATTCAACTCGTCTAAACACGGAATTATGATTATAAATAACAAAGTAAATATAAGTTGAATTATTTAATTCAAATGTCACATCACCTTCAATCACTTGAGTAATATGCGCAACAATCTCTTCCGCCAGAAAATGAGCTATTCTTTGATTTTCTATCTGATAAGTCGTGATGATATCTCGAGCGATCTCCAGCTTTCTGTCGCATGGGCTGCTTACGATTTCTTGAAGGAACTGCATGGGATTACTTAACGTCAAAAGAACCTGATAACTTTTTCCTAATTGAACAGCTAGACGGTAACACAAAAGTAACCTTATTCCAATGTCGATTCCGTGACTCAGAGTTTCTACTAAACTAGTCAACAGTGCCAAGCAATCGCATTGTTCTTGTTGTTCTACAATAAGGGTCGCATTTTCTGCATCGGTGACGTTATTCAGCGTAAGAGATGGAGACGACAGATTAACTAGAAATATATAAATAAAATATTAGACGATCATGCAGTATAATTTTTAAATTTGTACTGTAATATAAGTCATTCATACGCGAAGCTGCCGATGGTAATCTTTGCAGTCCAAGACCTCGTAAGGTATAATTCCTGTGTTTAGGCTTGTCAAACTCGGTGAGTAAAGATTTCTGTTGTATGGTTAGTTGATAAGGCGAAATTTCACCTTCAGCTAGACTCAAGCATAACATCAGTACTTGCAGCTCCTGTAAAATATAACTTTTTAATACGCTTATGTGAGAAACGAACATAATATCTTCTAAAAACGCACTTACCCTATTTCTTTGATTAAAAATGGCACCAATCCGAAGCGCTGTATCCAATTTTCCTGCGTCCAACAAACGCCCAATCAAAACTTCAACAGCGGCTTTCTCATCAGGTTCAGTGAGCGTGCAATTCACTCGCAACCCACTGACACTGGATAATAGCTCAGTTTTCAATTTTTTAAAGATCGAGTTTTGAGATTTGATTTCAATGTTTTCAGGACCGGCCAGAATGCAGGACTTCCACATGGCCATTTCGACTGTGTCGCACGTTTGACGATCGGTAGAATTTTGTTCGAGGATTTCTAAAGCCAGCTTTAGAATTTCGTACCTAGAATATTTATTATTATCAACGGAGATTATTTATTTGAAATGAGTGACTGTCAAATAACAAATTTCTACCTTTCTTTATATGATTTTACTTTTTCTGCATGCTCAACGAAAAATTCTGCAGCTTTTTCAAAACAAACATCGTATTTCTTAAAGTCTGTGGAACAGCGAATCCAGAAACGAGAATCAACTACGCCATCCTTATCGGCATTTTGTTTGAATTCACTACGATACTATAAAACATTTAAACATTTTTTATAAACGGGAATAAAAAAATATTATTGCTGTTTTTAAAATATTTTTTTTTCAAAAGAAACTTACTTGGGCAAGTATGATTTTCGAGGCTTTCAAATTGGCAACTTTTGAAAGCCGTAACGCATTATCGTAATCTTCCAGGCCGACCAATTCGTTGACGCACTTCTCGATCTCTGCTTCAGATTCATTTATTTTTACGGTCGTGTCAAAGCAGAAAAAGTTCAAACTCACTGTTGTCTCAGAAAGTATTTTCGTGTACTCCAATAATGATTCGAAGTTCGGTGCATCACCTAATTATAAGATAAAAGTTATAAATCATGAGATACATGTAAATATAAAAACTTTTGATTATTTTATAAAAGTAGTTTACCTATTAATTTTTTGTGAAATTCAGATTTTATTAAGACGTTGAGTAATTCTATTTGCGCGCGTGTACTCTGTAACGCATTTCCAAGAGCAACAATAATACATTTCACAACTACCATGTGGATCCAGTATACATTTTCCAAGTAAGTCGCGTCACTGCACTCCCAATTAATCAGCTTCTGAAATGTTTTGAGATTTATTACGTACAATAAAACTTAAATTTTTTTTTTTTTTAATATATTTCTTTTTAAGTTTATTAAAAAGAAATTGTTGTGTGTTTGTTTATTAATATTTATACTTACATTACATTTATAATTAGAACAATTAGTTATAAAATTATCTAAATGTTGCTCGGAACTTTTGAAATTTCCATAATTAATACATTCAGTTAAGAACTCAAAAATGATTTTCAAAGGGTTTTCCTAAAATTATTAGAAACGATGATGTGATTATTTGATGTATAATATTTCGGAAAAAATCTTTTCTATTATTACAGGTATAAATATTTGTAATCCTCTACAAAGCGTGTCGATGAATCCGTATGAAATCATATTATAAAATAGATCTAAGACCGTACTGGCCGTCCAAATTTGACTTTCCAAACATTCCTCGAAATTTTTTGCAAAATTGGCATTTTCGGCTGATATAACTAGCCAAGAATAGCAGTAAGATGATATGGAGGAAGGCTGTGATTTAAAATAAAAGAAAACGTAAACAAACACTTGTTATCGTTCATTATTTGCAATTTCAAATAAGCTAAAGTTGTTTACCTCGTAACAAGTGGCTAAAACAGTGAGGATCGGAGATTTGAAGGTTCGCGAAGCATTAAGTAAAGTACCGGGCGGATCTTGGCTTTGGTGGCATTTTAAAATAATCAGCCACAAATCATCGACGAAAGTTGAAACGTTCGAAACCGCATTTAGCCTAACGATGTTATTGCTAGGCTTCGTAAATGAATCAATCTCATTGGAAAATTGTGGTGGGCTCGATTGAGAGGAATCCTGCAATGTTATAATTAAATGTACCTAGTGCTTAATAAGTTAAAAGAATTTTTTATATTGATATTAACCTGTTTAGCTCCATTTTCATTGTACAGCGCTTGACGAGAGTCTCTACCCCTAGTTTTTTCATTTTTCATGGATTTTTCATTTTCAATATATGAATTTTTTCGTAACAATTGAGTGTTGTTTAACGACAGTAATAAATGCTCTTTCAGACTGACACTATCAAAATGCTGTACACATTCTATAATCTATTAACAAAAAGCAGAATGCTTAGTTTTAAAATTGATGGACCTTCTACATAATAAATACATAAGCAAAAATTATCTACATTACCTGGCTAATTGGATATGCAAAAATGTGACCAACTAATGCAAATTCGAACCAAGCGTCGTAAGACGCCAAATACTTCAGTAGGGACATGGGCAAAGGAGTATTGTGTGTTCTAGCAAATTTTACTATAACATCCCAAGTGCACAGACTTTGGATAAATTCCTCATTATCATCAAATATTTTAACGTTCAGGCGAGAGTGAAAACTACGTTCTAAATAATTTAATACCGATTTCAGTTCCTGCTGATTATTGTAAATAATGGATTCGAGCGAGCTCTCTAAAAATAAAATCGTAAAATATTTACTTAAAAAAATTATGAGAAAATTGTGGTTAAATGATTCAATTAATTAATATGACAGTACATACCAATAGAAATATTCAGCTCTTTTCGGACAAACTGAGCAGCTGTAATATGAAGTCTTAAATTATCAGAATTAATTCCGAGAATTTCCAAAAACGAAATGCAACCACTGATTACGTCTAATTCTTTTGAGTGACGTAATGCAAAAACGTGCGCGCAGAGAGAAGCTTGAGCTTTCCTGGAATAGAGAATTATAATTTTAGTAATCAACTGTTGTATAACTAACTTTTTTTTATATAGCGGATTATTTTTAATCAAACTTACGTTTTTGGTGATATACCACCAGCTAATTTTTCTTGTTGGATTTGGAGAGTGTTTGCAGCCATATTCGGACGTGCTTCTTTTAGATAATTGATGTAGCTTAGTTTTTCTTTATGCCCGAATTTTTTTACTAGATTTTCATTTAAAAAATCTGGCATTGCACTGTTTCTCGTTCTCCATTTAAAGAATAGTGTAGAATTAAATTTTTTATAGCCATCTAAAAGTTGATACATCGTCGTATTATTTTTTGATGAATTTGGCTCTAACTCGTTTTTTAAGTGCACTAAATTGAATATCACAGAATCAAGTACATCCTTTGGCAGTGTCAACGTTTTCAATGCTAAACCTCTATCATTATTAAATATTTCTTTTAATGTTACTTCATTGGAAAGTTCTTTAGACTTTGCATAATGCAAAAATATTAATGTAAATGGAATAATTGGATTTTGTTTTAAAAATTGAAAAATGTCATTGGACAAGTAATTGATTGTTTCGATTATTCCTACTTCTAAAAAATCTTTAAAGTTAGTTGTAGCATTGGACATATCTTTTAGGGACTCAAAAAGTTCTCTATTCTTCATATCTATTTTTTGAGGTTCATTATCTTCAAAGTAGTTTCTTGAGAGTCCAACAACATTTAGTTTTGAGAAGAAATGCTTTTTGTCAATGTTGCAGAGTGGCTTAGAAAGAACCTTTTGAAAGTCAGAAATTGGAATACATTCTCCAAAAAGTCTGGACAGAATTAGTTTGATATTCTTACGCTCTTTGGTTGTAAATATTCCATATCTGTAAAAGTAGTAATATAAAAACTGATGAAGCAATATCATAATGTATGACTTGAAGTGTTATATTTACCTGCTGAGATAATTGAGGATCAAATTATTTATAGGAAGTGTTGCGTTTGATGTTTCTATAGAAGCTATCATTTCTTCAGTTATTTTTAAATTAGTGAATAGTAATTGGATGTCACTTCTATGCTCACTATTATTATCATCTATTAAATTTTCTGTATTGTTAAAATTGAGATCAATCCATAGTTTTAATAATTCAATTTTATTGTTTGAAAATAAAAAGCTCCAAACTACATCATTCTTCAAATAAGCAACAATATTTGGTTCATAATGATAAAAATAGAGCTCTGTATAAAGAGCATCTTTAATACTTTGTGGTAAATTTATTATCTCTTCAAGGCACTTATGTGAGATCAAATCATTTTGAAGGCTGAAAAAAAATTTCATGATAAGCTTTATTTACAGTCAGTAAACAGTTGTTTTAGATAATAAATATATTTAAAAAAAGGCAAACTTACTGAAATTTCTCTTCATATTTCGCAATTAAATTGACCATATTCCAAGCTTCCTTTTCATCATTGTTGAATGATGATTCTACATGTCGAGCTAAGTAATCTCTCAATGCTGGTTCTTTACATTTTAAACAAATTGATCGAATATAATCTATAGGAGTTTTGCCCTGGAATTATAGGAATTTATTTACAAAAACTTTGTAAAAGATATATTTTTATAAATCAGTTATAAAAATTTAAACTTACAATATTCTTCAAAATATGAGATGCCCGGTGAACTTGTTTCTTTTTTAGCTGCTCGTTCACCCAAACTTCAACTTCACTGGAGAAGAAAGCTCTTGCTTCTTGGATGGAACAGTGCCTCCGATGCTCCAGAAATTTGTATGCCAATTCTATGTGGGTTCCTTTAGCAGATGCCTCTCGGACAATCTCTCTATCCCCAAGTCTGTTCCATCCTGACCAGATACCTGCCAACTCTCCAGTTAAACATTCAACGGGAATTCCACCGACAGTCGCTGAGTTTGCCATGCTTGAGGAATCTCATCGAACTCTCTAGTCCCATTGACACGCTTGACTTTGTATGCTACTGTTGTCTCTGAGACACACGCTACGAGTCACAATTAAACAATCTCTCTTAGATAGCTACAGGCGATGAGTCAAAGCTCTGCTCTCCTCAGCGCTATGCTATGACCCACTTATAACAACAAAAACACTCGCATCTACATGCATTTCTCGACAATGAAAGCGGAAAGAACGTCGAAAACAATTGCCACGATACACGATGTATATAAACAAACTTGAGATAAGCCGAAAAGGTACGAAATAATGCAGAACTAATGAGGCGATTGTGGCGAATTACAAGTATCGACGAGACTGGATGGTTCTCAGTTCCGGATAAGATAAGCCCAGATAACGGCACTCTGGGTTCGTTTGCACTGTCGAGTCGTTACAAATGCAATTTTTGTCATTTTCTCCTTTCGCTGTTACACTGTTCTCCGTTTACACAAAAAAAAATGACTGACATCCGACCCTCGTGCGCTAATCAGCTGATTCTCATCTTATCAGATGATCCCGCAGATGAACAGATGATCGCAAGCGTATACCTACGCGCATAAGCTGATGCGCGACATCCCGCATGACGAGAAAAAAAAGTTGAAAAAGGAAAGTCGCGGAGAAAAACTGCGGCCAATCAAAACATTCGCATAAAATGTAGGAGGACTGCAGACGACCAGAATTATGTGATAATAGGATTGAAATGTAATAATGTAATGGATGTGCCTCAGAAATAATTTGTTTCAGTATAGAAATTCGGCAGTCGATATCAAAATATGATTTCGTAAAATACATTATAATGAAGTGATATATACAAAATAATTATTAGATTGATTGGAGACATTTAAAAAATGAACAGAGGTTATATAAATCAACAATTTACTTGTAATAACATTTCCATTGTTTACTTCAGTTTATTCTTATTTAAAAACCATATATTTTATCCAACCACTAACTTAGATATACTTTCAATACATAAATCTGACGCATGAACAGCAGAGGCGCGCGTAAAAAGGGAAACACGCCTACCATAATCGAAACTGAATGAAACCCATTATTCCCCCGGCAACAAATCAAAATCAATAATTCCAAACAACTACTAATATACCTATACCTAGCTATTATAGCCTTGATTTTCGCAAAAGCAAACTGCTCAACTTCCGCAACCCTCCGACCTAAAAATCACTGTCATAGATGTTAAGCTGGAACGTACGTTATACCTCAATTCATACATCAACCGCGCGCTCCAGAAAGTACCATCCAACTATCGACAATCGACATTCAACTAGTAC
>UCWB01001516.1:0-16699 GCA_900474355.1 Torymus geranii
TATTTTAACATTAGAAAGCATATCCCGAAGTTACGAAAAAATCCGTGACCCGCACTCCGTGGTCTCTCCTTGTAAGTTTTTTTTTAATTATCCTGAGTAGAATGTGAAAAAGCGGTGAGTGAACCATCAGGCGTTCAAACAAATTGAATTGTTATCTATACGAACAAACGATTATATACCATACAATTGCTTTCACATAAATTATTATTTTTTGTTTACAAACAACCATGATTTCAATAAGAAATTTCAGAAATTTTAGATACTCGATAATAATAATTTTTGCATGTGAATTTAAATTCAGTAAAATTGGAACAATAATTGCTATGAAATTCGTGCACTACTTATTTCTGTGCATGAGGGTCGGAATAATGATCAGTTCGCTTCGACACTAAAAAAATATTACTACTTTTTGTATATAATCCATTATTTTATTATTACCTAATAAAAAGGCCTCGCTTCCTAATTTATCTTTCAGAATATTAAAAAGTTTATTACCCCAATCACCCAACTACAATTTATATCTATTATTTATCAACTTTATATACGAGTTACTTTTATAAACCATTCATATTTTGAGAAGGTGTAATATTTGAGGACTATAGATAATAATATCTAATTAATTAACTAGGACAAATGTCAATAAATCGGTTCTATATTGGCAAAACAGCTATAAAATTTAATGGGATATTCGAAAAGATACCTATAATACTGCATTCTTCTGTAACATATGCATATACGACAAATATACACATAAAACTAAAAGAAAATTATATTAGTGCCTATAGAACAAATCATTTGACAATATTATGTTCAAGTCATTTACTATTTCAGATTTCCACTGTATAAATGATTTATCGACATTTGGAATTTTAACTGCCAAAATCTTCCACTAAAAATATACAATTATCTTTGAGATACATACAATTCAAAATCCAAATTTTACCAATAATACCACTTCGGCAACAGTGACAAAATAAATCTAAAACGCTATAATGAGTACACCACTACCTCATCAATGTCAAAACCACGCATCATCCCTTAAAAAAAAGTATATGATTTCCTTGACAGCACAACCAAAGCCAACTGATCCACCGACTGACGGCAAACGGTCACGCGCAGATCAACAAATCGAACGCGAAAACGAAAGGCTCGGAAAACGAAAGGCTGCCGCAAGGAAAGCCGTTCTCTAAACACACACATGAGAGTGAAACTGACACGAACGTGTGCGTATATATGTACGTACGAAATGGCGCGCGAAATCATTTTCTGTCGTGCGTGAAAAATAAACGATCCCGCGCGCGCACATTGAGATTAACTGGTATTTGCGCGGCGCTGCGAACCGGTTTTTCCACGGGACACCCCGCGCGCACGCGCGTGTACTTCGGTATATTATATAGGCGCGTGAGTGTGTATAATACAGCGCAGCTCACAATGAAGACGTATTTTTTCGGTTACGTAACGCAAACCCGAGGGTTGAATTAATGGTTATAGGCATTTATTGACAAGGTGTAGATAAATAAATGGCGGTCGATAGATTTATATTGAGTGGCTGTGGATACGGAGGTATATGTATCGAGTATAGGGAGTAAATATTTTTTCTGTAGCAGTTTTAAAAAGTCAATACCTATAATCTTCGAAAAAATCAAAGAAATGTAATCTTTATTGAATAATTATAATGTTCACATCCGCCGCCTCGATGCATCTAATCTAAACGAAAGTTTTGATAAGCCAAGCGGGAAAATGATAATGACCCTCGCTATGAATTCGCACTGCTAGTATAGAACGTTAAATTACGGAACGCGGCTCGCGCTCATATTTGTTTTCACCTGTCTAATATGCTCATAGTTGCTGATTGTGCGCGGTTTCCGCGAAAAGCGTAAACAGGATCGTTACGTCTTACATATATATGCGGTCACGCCTTAAAAGCTTTCCTTTTTGTTTTGCGGCTCATAACTGGCGCAAGTGTCTGTGTATATAGGCGTCACATATTTTATAATCAATTAGCGCATAATATATGATATTTTAATGAATGTGGCGGAAAAAATTCTTCCTGCTTGCCCATAGGTGAGCAAAAAATCGAGGTATTATCGCGGGGCTCCGTGATGTCTTGTTGCTGATTTCTGTATAGTTATAATCGCTGTATTAATAGTTTGAGTCATTATTTATTTATCAAAGTGTACAGAAAATTGTCAAAATAATATAGCAAAGTCTTAGCTAAACGTGATTCATACACCCTTATTATTCGAACACCAGGCTTTAAAAGAATAATCAGTTTAGCTTCACATTGCAGCTTGTCGTTTCTTAAATAGAGAAAACATTGCAAGATAAATAGCCATCAGAAAGAAATTCATTAAACCTCAGTAATGCACAAAAATTCCAACTGATTCCCAAATTATTAATAATTTTTACGATTCTCAGTACACATGGCTTACATTCCACAAACCTTATTCGCGCATTCCCCATTACTTTTCCCCGCAGCCTTTCATTGCCCGATTTTCCACCCCGGAAAATTTTAATTAAATTTCCTCTTACACGTACACACCTCTCTGTTACTCTCTCCCTCTCCTTCTCACTCACTCTAGCAGCAGCAGCAGCCGATATAAGTCCATTACTTGTCAATGCAACACCTGCGTAATAGTACCTTGAAAGTAAACTCCCCCACGATCTTGCCCAACTTTTCGCCCCTCGCGCGTTGCGCAATAAAATCTANCCTGCGCGCACGCCCGAGGCCATAAAGTCGCAACTCCCTCCTACAACCACGCGGCTGTTTACATAATTATTATACGGGCGGACATTCGAATTATGAAAAATTGTAAAAATATAGAGGCTCGCGAGATACAGAAACTAGTCGCTCGCAGCTGTTTCACAATGCGTATGTGTGTGTGCGTGTGTGCAGTCTCTATACGCGGCGCGAAATTTTCATTGCTGCACGTATGTATATTTCGTGATGGCGATTGCGAGGTGGCATTGGTTGATGTCGAGTCTGCGCTACCTTACACTTGGATTTCATTTTAATCGGAATTAACATGATTCTTGATGGGAAAGTTATCGAGGTCGGTATGACGTGCATGTCTATTATGCCATTAGTCGAATTGACGGATTGAAAATTATATATATTCGTGTTTTATATATACGAGTACAGAATTATACCGTACACGTGATTTGTATAATTGAGCCATAACAATAAACTACATATATATTTTTAGAATAAAATTGCAATTCGAAATTTTATATACCACTTTTCTAATTCTATATATCACACAATAAAATCTATAACGATCGTTATATACTTCGTCCAAAACACTCGCTACTATCACTTTTGCGCATTTTTTTTTGTCTCGCAGTAAAAGTAGCACATTCGGTCCCCCACGCATATACAAGCTACTACATACACATAGTCGCCAAACACCGGCCATAAAAACGCTCATAATATCGTTTATCGAAAATTTTAACATATATAGAGTCCAGCAGTCTAACACCTCATAAATTATACAACGAGGGCAGGCGCGCGTCATTGCGCAATCCTGGCATTTACCTGATCGCGACCCTAATCGCACGACGAAAAATAAAAAAATATATATATATATAACCTGGCCAAAATTACCACGTGCTCGCGCGCGCTCGATTTAACCCTCGATCGAACATAAAGGATCGCGCCACCCTTGTACACACATTTTCGGCTCGATTAACTCCGCGTCAATGGGGGAACACTTGCGCCAAGTCATGCACGCTTGTATATATATGCATGAATTGTTATAACACATTGTTGCGATGAACTCGAGCGCGTCGTTGTTTACGGGACCAGTTCGCGCCTTCCAGAATATAGAACTGAAAAGTATAAAGATATTCGGCCGCCGAGGCGCGAAAGGAAACGTTAAAACTTTCTTTGTGAGCGCGCGCGATCTCAGGCTCCTTTTTATCGAAAATGTTTTATACCGGAGGAAGTGCATATTATACAGTTATACACGAGGCGCGTGATAAATTAATATATACCTCCTGAAAGAGCAATTTTTCCCGAAATCGATCCAATCACGCGCGCCGATTGAAACGCCCTTATAATAATATAATAACAATGATCCATTTCTCTTTTCAATCTCGCCTCCCACTCGAGATATTGTTATATCGAAACAATGTTATTATATACCCTGCCGCTAAAGAAACTCGAGCAAAACGACTTCTCTTATACGCGGCGCGCTCTCGTTTCGCATATCTACAGCGCGCGAGCGCATTACTTACACTTGCGCGGCGTTGGCGGCAGCTGTTTGCCCCCGTGGGCAGAGGCGCGTAAGGTGCCCCGTGTTAAATGAAAATTCAGCCGATTCGATCCGGGCGGCGGCGCCCCGGAGGGGATAATACGAAGGAACCGTTGTTTCGGAACGGAATAATGAGTTGTTTTGACGATTTGCATTGTGCGCGCGAGGGAACGCTGCTCGGTCGAAGCACGAGCTGCCGAGCGATGATTCTTTCGAAAGGTTTATGTGCGCGAGCGGGTTGTTAAAAAAGAAGAGAGAGAGAGAGAAAGAGAGGCTTTCGATCTGAAATAAAAGTGTAAGAGGGATATTGGCCGCGTTGAAATATGGCATTGTGGAGGAAGTTTTTATGGCAGGTTCGCTGTTGGGGAATACGTATTTAAATGTATAATATATATACGTGTGAAATGAATTTAGCGCTTCGTGCTAAAGTTTAAATTTGTTTTTGCATTTTGTAAAGTTATTTGGGTGTTGCGGTAGAATGATAATTTGGTGGATAAATTTAAACAAAGTTTTGTTTCGACTGGAGAATGAAACTTCCATTGGGACGAGTTTGCGAAATTTATTCGTTTGGAACAAATTCCACAATTTTTCCAACCTTTAGCTAAATGAAACTATTCCAAAACTAGGTACATTATTTGTAAGCCAAACAGTGTTTAATCAATACATTTCATCTATATCTCTGGTAAGAAAATGTTTAATTGATAAAGATATGCGCCAAAATAATTTTTCTCGAGCAATTAATAAATAGATTTTTTCAATTTAATCGTAGATTTATAATTAATCAAAAACAAAACTATATCTCTAAATGCATTCTTGTATTATCACACTGGCAAAAAAAGTTGTTGAATTTAAGAATGCTTTATTTACTGCCTATACAAGCTATAAACTTATTTTATCGGCTTAAAGAAAACGGTTTCGTTGAAACTGATCTGTCCTTCAGTTATTAGTATAATGTTTGTTTAGTTGAACAAATCTTTTTTTTTTCTTCTTCTTAACGATCAGATAGCCTGCGACAACATATATTTCAAGGATAAAAAAGACAAATTTTGATGAAAAAGAAAAATGATTATTGTGTTTTATAAAGCATGAAGAAATGGTGGTACGTACAGTACATGCAGTGCACATGCACTCCACTACATAGCCACGCTAATATCCATATCAGTCTTATTTGGCTTTCCCGCAATCTCATTATTAAATACGGTAGCGATCAGCACTCATTGACAAATTTGAAATATCACCGAACTGACATTTCAATGGATATAATTGTATAAACGCCAGTACGAGTGTATATATAGTCACGATCCCCCGCACGAAATATCTATCTTATTATTAAAAATGAAAGGTCCCTTGGTCTGAGGCCTCGATTCAATTATATGCCCGTGATTATAATCAAAGGCGGTAGCAAGATTTATGGCTACCCTACGCCCATATGTTACGTTGGTACAAGTACCACGTCTCAATTCAGTGATAAAACATGAGTAGCGGCGAGCGGAAAAAAAATCGGCCTTTCATTTTTTGCGATCTGATTAACGTTTTAGATAAGCCTATGTATACTTTACGATAGTGCGCATGTATAACATATAAAGAATATATAGCATATATGTAAGAAACACACTACAAAATTTCAACTACTGCAATAACGAGAACGAATAAGGCGTTTTATGCGCCTCAACGAGCTGCAATCACGTCCTCATTGCGTCTTTTAATCCAGCAAACACCATAAACATCCCTGCAGCAGCCGGCAACAAATCACAGTCCCTATACTATATACAATGCCCGAATTACAACTTCATCGACACTCTCGGCATGTTGCGCAATCCGATCCTTGCGTGAGACAGACACACGCACAGACAGTTCGAATATAATGAAAGAAACTGTAACGGAACTTCACGTATGTGTATATGTATATACACATGCACGCGAGGCGTAACGCCGTATCCCCATAAAAAGGTAGACGCGCGCCCGCGGATTCGCGGAAACGGCATTAAATAATCAGAGCGCGCTGAGAGAGGCGCTTTAAATATATATGTCCATAGGAGTGTAAACGGCGTGATGCATTGTGCAGTTACTTTCGCGCTCGCGCAGGGATAATCACAGGCGTAAGGAAGTATATAAAGCATGTGTCGAAGATGAAGCGAGGAAAAAGGCTGGAGTTTGGCGGAGGGAATTTTCGTGGCTACGGTGTAATTGGATATTGGAGATGAGGATGAATAGGGATTTTAGGTCATTTGGTACTTATTTTCGAGAAATTGTCAGATAATGAGGATAACTGGTGGAAAACATTGTTTTGCGTATTCTCAAAAAAAATAAAGGGTCGATCTTATACTTAGGAATAATTACTTTAATTTCAAAATTGCCATCATGTGTTGGAGTATCTCCTGTTACGCATAGTTTTAGAAAAATACATAGAGTTATCTAAATCGTGTGAAATAGGGTATTTCTTCTTTGTTTTAATCTTTTTTTTTTTTTTTTTTTTAATGCTAGAACTTGTGCGCAGGGTTCAATATTTGGATCAGGTGTCAAAGATTCCACATGTTTTGTTGAAAATTGAATTCCGCACAAGAGTAATTTGTTATCAATCCGTTAAAATCGAGACCTTGTTATCGGAGAAAAAGTAACTATTTTTTATATATTCTACCTGAAAATGCTTCGACATAGAAATCCCCATTAGTTTGTTTTGGTCTAAAGCGCCTGAAAGTAAGATTTCTCATGTGGCCATACGGCGTAAATTCCGGTGTCAGTTGTTGACTAAAAGAAAATACTGAAACTCACGAACTTTCAGTATTTCATCTGATTTACAGAATTCAACATTTAAAATAAAAAAATTTCTATCATTACCTTAGTACTCGAAAATAAAACATCCGATAATCGAAAAATCGCAGAATACGAATTGAAAACTACTTAAAGAAAATGAAAAAAAAAAACATAAAATAAACATATGTAACATCAGTTGCTCTGCTTCTTTTTAAGCCTGAAAACATGACCAAAGATTTAGGGTTGGAGAATTGTTTAATATCGATTTTTACAGCATTTTTATCAATTGAAAAAAGAATTAGAAATTAGAAAAGGATAATATGATTTAGTTTTGAATGCTATGAATGAAGAACCAAACTGCACTAAATCAACATTTTTTCTAAGACCACGCTGCACTATATCTTTCTGTATTTTTATCGCGTTAAATGATTGCAATTCCAGTGATCGCTTTCCAGCTGAAAAAAACTGCGAAAGCTATCAACTATACACCACCCAAAGTCATTTTCCGCGTACCCCCAGCATCGGCTCATTCAATCTCGCAAACGGCACTCGCTCCACCGCTAAGCACCTTTTTACTCTTCAAGATATCCATTGCATCAGATCAATTACAACCCTGCGCATAAAGTGCGCCACACGCAAGAAAGCGATAATTTCCTGCACACGTTCCACTTTCCAGCGACACGCCCGAGGCAGTCCTTACACATATATATGTATATACATATCTCGTTTTCGCGAAGCGAACTGTCGATGGGATGACGGATGGAGAAAAGTAAGCGGCCCGCGGGACCGGAATAGTCCGCGGGTAAAAAAGAGAGGTGCACTTTTATGTTCGGTGGGAGGATGAAAAATTCATATACATACATGTGGGAATGCAGAGATTATATAACGCCCAGGCTGGTCACGGAAACCGGTCGATTGAAGGATTGGTATTAGGCGGGGTTGACAAATCTTTTGGGAAATTAGTGAGAGTTTCGTGAGAATTTTCGTCCGCGGAGAAGTTTATTTATAGCTGATATATTGGCGTGCGTTTGGATTTCATTTCCACAATGAGCGATAATCAAGACATCGAACTTTAGGCGCCGCTTACTCAATACATCAAGGCAGAAATCTATATTTATACGATAGAAAGTTAATATAATTTATATGCGATTCTATTGAATGGAGCTCGAGTGGAGATCGATCAGCGCAGACAAGAGAGGAAGCGAATAATAATCTCCGACTCCGTAGCTTATCAAGTAATCTCACTCCGCGGAAAATCTGCTCGATACATATATAAGCTATCGGGAGAAAATTGATCCGCGCTACCGTGTAATTACGCTAGTAATCGCTGATAATGGACCAGCGGTTATCCAAGCCTCCATTTTTCAATTACGCGCAGCACACCACCACAGCTGTAATACAAAAACCCGTTTATTTATTTTGCAGCAGCGCCAATGAGATCGATCGGGATGTATAGAAATTCACCACACGCCTTTATCATATTATAGCCTTTAATTAAATCGTCCCGTTCAATTTATCTGAAAGCCTGATTTGCCGCAGACCGCGCGTCTGATACTACATGTAGGACTTATCCGCGATTTAATAACAGTTTACGAAAATTATGTATGGGTGCTAATAGGCTTGCTAATTTTACCGGAGCTACTGTGTCGATTGAATGATATATGTGGAATACTTTTGAAATTGCTGGGAAAACTACTTTTGAGAACGAGTAGTGTAGAGTAAGATAGTATAGTCGTAAGATTAATCTTGATATTGTATTGTCGTGCCTCAATATTCAAGACAATAATCCATACAATATTTATATACAGACATATGTTCATATATTTCACGAATAATTCTGTAATATGCAGTTTTCCTGCGCATGAAAAAGGTTGTATCAGGCCCTTTGCAGCTACCGACGAAGTAATACTCGATTCTAAAAATTGTTATTTAATGTTGAATTAAACGAATGTTATATTTTCGGCCTCACTAGACACAAAAATATACTACTATGCTCCCATGGTATACTAACCATGGGTGCAAATAAAGAATGCCTCAGATCGCATGTTTGTAACCCTCACCTTCGGCTCGGGTGACAATTTACATGCGATCTGAGACATTCTTTACTTTTGCTCCCTATGTATGTAATATACTATTTTTACCTGACGAGGCCGAAAATGCAACCTTTGTGATCGGGCGCCGGGAGTAAAAGTGGCACTTTCGGCCTGCTAGGCAAAAAAAAAGATTAATCTTGATATTGCATTGTCTTGCCTCATCAATACAATATTCTATACAATATTTATATACAGTTTTCGATACAATATCAAGATTGTGATATTGTATCGAGTTTTGATCTTGAAACGTATTCTAAAAAATTGCACTTCGCTTGTCAGCGTGTCTCTATAATAAATCGATCGTGTTAGTTAAGTTTCAATTAGCGCGGCCATTTCCATGGATATTGTAGCTTTCGCAGCCGACAAACGAGCGGTGAGATTGACAGTAAGGAATCTCGTGCTGATTTAAAGATCCTGACGGTGTGCAGTAGTTTCTCACTTGCTGACTGTTGTTCGTTGAAAACTTGATTGACTAGTTTGACGTATCGCGACCTTAATATCGCTAATTTTAAATTGATGTTTCCTGCTCTATTTCTATATAATATATTTCATTCTGGGGTTATATTTTTCAAGAGCTTTGCCATTTACGGTAAATACGGGATAGAAATGTTCGGAAATATATATACAAATACTCGGTTATCTTCATGATTTCTGTTTTCAAGGATGTCGTTCACTTCTCAAACGTCTCAATCGAAAGTGACATTCGAGAGCTCGTGTGTCATCGGTTGTCATTTGTATATCCATACAATTTACTATTCGAGCACTTATTATCATTTTCGTAAAAAGAGCAAGTGTCTCGTACTGAGCGAAGAAAGTAGCGAATGGAAAGTAAATATTTGGACATTGCATTAAATATTATATCCCTCGTTACTTCCGTAAATAACTTTAACTAAGACCTCGTCATATCCACCATTTAATTTTCATAATATTCACACAAACAGTCCAGATAACCGTCACTACTTCCTCCAAACCCACGAAAAGAAAAAAATCAATTACCCTCATCTATCTACCTATACACTCGGCACGTTGATTAATCCCTATATCTATACACGCGCATTTTCCCGCAAAAAAAACGTCAACAGCCTCATGTAACCGCACGCCACACGAATCACTTTTCCCCCATTAATCTCCTCCCTTCTTCTACTCCAGCACCTTAATTGATCCTCCAAATCATCTGGCGACTGCGCGCGTATAGTCTCAACTGTCCATCCGTCCGTCGAACGTGCGTACCTACGCAGTACATATACACGCACTTACGCAAGTCGATCTCTATGCGACAGTGCGGAAATACACCGTAAGCTATGCGCGCGTTTCATAGGTACATACCGTAAGACAGATAAACGTTGTGCCAGTTTTCATTTTCACGCATTGCGGGAGATCGCGCGGACGATGTATAATATGCGTGCCGCTGAGGCGGGCCTATTTATGAGAGATAGGGATCGATCGAGATTATGCGTTTTGCATATGGAATAGAGAGAGAGAGAGAGAGAGAGAGAGAGATTTCTAGTTGGTTGTTAGCTCTTTTTTCTTTTTTGTTTATGCGATGGTGATAGTGAATGAAAGAGAGAGGTGGTTATACGTATTATGTACGTTTATGCATACGTAAATATGAATGGGGTGTGCTGGAAAGTATTTGTATGAGGAATGTAGATTAGATCGCGGTAGGCTAAATTTATTAATAATAATAGGGGAATTTAATATTACGATATTGATTTAATGAAAAAAAAAACAAACACTTTTTACTACAAAAATCTGGATTATTACAATCTATATCTAATGCTCAACATACTTAGCCACTGTATGCGAAATCAAAACCCATTTACTATCAAGATGCTATTTTATCCTATCGCGCCTTCCACCTACTTTCGACCATAATACACACACACATGCGCAATCACACACACAAACCATAACAGGATCAGCTTAAGTCTACGAGTGAAAAAAATCAACGGTGGAAACGGCGTACCACGGATAAAAGCGAAAGTATATATACGCGCGGAATACCGCGAATCACGCGTAACGGCGCCGGCTGTACACATACACACATGCCGCACGCGTGGGAGTAAACAATAATATGTTACCTCTACTCACGCCCAGAGTCCATTGTATACACGTAGGGATACCAGTTAAATCCATTATAAACGGCGACACACGGCCGCCGCGCGAATCCGATCAATTAAACCTCTCTTACGGCTTTTCGGCAAAAAAGAGATATAAATTTCCCGCGCGAAAGTGTGTTTCGTCTTTTTTTTTTAGTCTACGACGCGATTGGTCGCCGTAAAAGTAACGAGGGCCAAGATAGATAGAGAGAGACGGATAGATAGATATATGGATCGGAGATCAGAGAGCCCATAATGTGGGTCATTACACGCGCCACCGTTCTGCTAGACTGGATTACGCGCGCCAAGTGCAGCGCGTAACGACTGCAACGGAGTTCTTTTTTTTTCCTCTTCGTATAGAGATACGAATTCTGAGATTGCAAGAGGTGTGTGTGTGTAGGTAGGTGCCATGGGGATATGGTTGACTGGAGGTGGTTTATGTGAGATGCGGATATCGGGAAATCGCGGGATTATTCGAGGAGAAATCGCCGGGATTGGCAGATGTCGGCTTTGATGTGAGATGGGAGGGAAAGGTTTATTCGGTGTGGAATGTATACTTATGTGATGTGGTTTATTTGATCTCGGTGGAGTTGCGAGATAGTTTTATTTTCGTTGAATGATGGATCTAAGGGCTTTGTGCGAAATCTTTGTGAATATTTTTAAGACTAATTTTACACGTACAAATTGCAACTATATTAAAAAACATGAAATTGTCGTATCATATGTCATCTTATGTTCTTATTTTTTCCCGTAGAAGGCGAAAAGATAGATTTTTTTTATTTATTTCAATTTAATATACAATTATTTAACTTATTCTTATTCATTTAATTTTAATAAAATTTCATTATTACAGTCAAACAATATTATAAGAGAAAAATAACGATAAGATTCTTAAGAAAATTACAGCAAATTTTTCAATGGAAACGCAAAAGAATGTATCCGTTTATTAATGGTACAAGATGCTGATAAAGATTATTTATTCATCTATATATCAGATAATGCCCGATAATACCATGATAAATGAACTACACGTGAATGAAAAATTGATCCGAAAACGCTTATATGATTTATTCACCTACACACTTGCGAAATTCGCAAGCTCGCAGATCAACCTTCGACAAATTAGATAGCCAATCTCGTTACTTACGTACGCCCATAGTACTTTTTTAATTACTTTCCAATAGAAAAACACTCGTGCCTCCGATAAATATTCGATCAAAACTCGTCAACGGCGCGCGCATATATATAATTATACAAGTATCGTTCCATGGTTCACATAAAGACACGACAAACTGGGTTCGCTCGGAAAAACTCGGAATCCGCACACAGGTTACAAAATCCAGAAAATCGGAGATTTTCCGTGATTACAGGGTGAATTGCGAGAAAAGTCATTTCGAGGTACTAAAGTGTGCGCATAATCGCGAGACTTTAATCAAGGGGTACAAATTACGATACGGGTGTACATAGATACTGGATGTGTCTAGGTCGTAGAATTTTACGACGACAAGTCCCACTTCCTCTCGGCAGCCTAATATAACGTGCCGTGAAAAAAGGGTGTGGATATTTTGCGGTCGTGTTTACGCGGCTTTTTGCTCTCTATAATGAGCAATTCCGAGAGGATTTCATTCATTTTCACAACGGCAAATGATGTGCACGATTTGTTCACAATTAGAGAGTCTACGTTGTAGTAAATCTAAGCATATGTGTCTATATAGAAATACGGAAAAAAATATTGCCATATACTAGAAAACCGTTACAAAAGTACTGTGATTAATCCTAATTCCAAGTTTAACCATGACACGAATAAGTAATTATAGTTCGATCTATATAGTTCATTTGAAATTTCCCTCTCTATGGAAGGACGATGTGATTTTATTTCAACCTAAACACTCAATTAAAATATACCATTAAACATTCCAAACCCCATACACATTATACCACACACACGCACGCCGAACATTCCTTGCCACCGTCAAATTAATAACTTGATTTTTCTCCTTCTCACATCGCTACACTTACTCTATATAGCTCCATTGGCACACACATGCCCACGCGCTCCGCTCGTCCGTCATCAATCAACCGGCCAACCGGACACCGTGCGCAAACGGTCGCGGCCTGCGCGCGCATATCTCTATAGTACTACCGCGTGACCCTAGATTTCGCAAGTATATATGTACACGTATATATATAATATGCGCTGTGGTCGGTGTGACAATGTTATCCTACGTACACAGGACGCGGCCTTCGTACGGATCTCCTTCCGTATACCGAGCACCTGGATCCCTTCGTTGTGATTTTTTTTTTTTTTTTTTGTAAGTGTGGGATGGTTGGTGGACTTTTTTGTGACTAGGGTGGAGTGTTTTTTCCGTGACGGTGGTTGATGTGGTGGTTTCTTGTTTTTTGTGTAGGTTAGCAGAAGGGAAAGATGACGAGGGAGAATCGGTCCGTCGTTCATGTATATTAATTGTATATATGATGGGTCGAGTTCTTTATGGATGCTGATGGTGTCATTAGATAGCGTGTAGGTACAGTATATTTTTGGTTCAGTAGTTCAGTATATACTGTAAATCGTATTAGAACGGGAAAATAAAAAAAAAATTGTTTAATCCTTGAAATCCGTTATGATAATTAATCTAGGCAAATAGATATATTTCGCGTATTTTATCTCGACTAATCCATGTTTCCAGGATCAATTTTCACCACGCAAATTTATATTTGTAAAACTGACTAAATCTTATAATCACCTTAAAAGATCAATAAGTATTAACAATAATTAATATGTCAATTAAAAGATTTAGTTACTTTTTATTTTCAAGATAGAATGTATTTCGTGCCCGAATATGATTTGGAAAGTGAAATACCTTGAAACTAAAGTATATTACCTTTTTTTCATCCCATATATTATTCGAAACCTTTTTTGGCATTATACGGTGACACGTAAATATGAAAGATGGACTTTTTGTCGAACGTAAAGGGCAAATAAAAGAAGAAAGTCTTTGCAGGGGGAGGAACCCAAGTGTTTGAAGAGAGAACGAATCGAGCGTAGGTAGAAAAAATTGGAAATGACATAAACGGAAAGCGAGGCCAGGAAGATGAAAAAAAAGGGGGAGAGAGAAAAAGAGGGTAGAAGAAAAACCGTTATAGAAAAGTATAGGAAAGATATGCAGAAAAATATATCTAAAAAAAGATGGTTAAAAAAATTGTATACATAATGTAAAGTTCATAAGATATAATCATATTATTAATAATAATCGACATATTTAAACCTAGTAACAAATAATTATTTAATATAGTATTGGGAATAAATATGTATCTTATAGTTATAGAAGAAAATTATGTGTTGTAAACAGGAATTATGTGTAATTAAACGTAATAACTGTTCTCATAGTTTCATTCAATTCGCTGTTAAATAACAATATTTATCTTCAAAAGCTACATAATACTCATAATCAATTGAAGTGGAACTGAAGTAATTGCTGAGATAAGGGTATAATATAAAAATTTTTTTACAATAAATAAAATACCTACGAGATATAACTGTGAGTCGGTAAAATTCTCGTACAATTCAATCTATTAATCTTGCAAGATAGTAAATCAATCTTGGCAAAATAATTGTATCGTCAGCTCGATCTTCACCCGATCAGGAATTCATATGACACAATTTTTATGTAAGAAATATATCTAAAGCGGAAGCCTCACCGTGCGAATTCTCATCTATACAGATATGATAATTCTGTAAATTATATTACAACTACGTATATAATGATGAGATCTTCAAATGAATATAAGCATATATCTTCGATCTATGTGAGTTACAATTACGCGGCACGGAGACAATCTATTTTCGCTAACTTTTCCAAGATATTTTAATTTTACAAAAATTTAATATTGACACTTTCTAAAGAAACACATACTAAGGTAACTGTAGATAATTCAGCAGCGGAAAATGTGTTCTATGTTTCTGCAAGCGGTTTAGAACAAATTTTTAAAGATATATTTACTGCGTAAAATAGTTGTTTCATTTGTTTTTTTTTTTTTTTTTTTCAAGGCAAAATCGACAAAAATTAACAAGATAGGAACCGATATATCGGCACCCTGTTTTTTCTATCATTTTTTTATATTCTACATATAATGCAAAATCCTGAAAGTTTTTGCATTATCAGATAGTAAAAGACTTAACTTTAAATTGAATAGGATTTTTGACAATCCACAATTGTTTATAATTGTTATAAACAAATATATATAAAAAAAAAACATTTTTTCACAACTGAATTACGCGCCTGGAAGAATTGAAATACAATCTATCTTCTACAAGAAAAAAAATGCCGGACACTTGAAAAATGAAATTGATCTTGTTAAGAGTTAAATAATAAAACTGTCTAACTGCATCCTTACTGTGCCTTCAGTGGCTAATACGGCCACTTTTCGGTTTATTCTCTGATTAACAAAGCAATATTTTTCACATTTTGTAGCTACTTATATGCCTCATTAAACTTTCTCATAATGTGGGACCGAGGAAGTGCATATTGCCGAATTAGATCTATTATTTACTCAAAACAATTATATTTTATACTAGGATGAAATCTTTTAATTTCCTTGCATTTATGAAACTATTTTTCTTTTCGTTTCCGCAGTCACATTGACAAAATGACTAAAGATGCTATAAATTGTTTAAAAACCTTTCACCAATTCATAAGAGGCTAATGTCTCATTAAAGATATCGCAGATTTTATAATTGATATACTAACTACCATAAACAACACTTCAAATTCCGGCACGTTTTTAACAACTTCATTTAACAGCATCGAAAAAAGCCTATAAAACTGCAAATAAGGAAGGTATACGCACCACGAGACCTGTCACATCCACTCTATCCTCACTCGCTCAAAGCCGTGAGTGAAAGACACGAACCTATACACACCACTCGCATACTCTACACGTACCTATACACCCATGCGCGCCAGGCGAAAGAGACAGGAAGAGGGAGACGCGACGCGGGAAAGAGGAAAGGAAAGGGGAGAGTCTACGTGCACTCCAGCTAGAGCTAGAGCTAGAGAGAGAGAAAGCTCTCAGGGCCGATACGCGAGAGGAAGGAGGAGGCATGAAAGCCTGCATGGGGGATATACATTTCGCGAACATAGGCCCCCCCATAATATATATAGGAGGCGCGATTAGGCGCGAGCGATGCAGTTTTCAACGCCGACTCGCCACCGTCGAGTGATATTCGCATATTAGCCGAGTGTGTGTAGTAAATCCCATAAGGACTGTGCACGACCAGTGAGAAGAAGAGAGAGAGGAGATATACTCTTTGCGCTGTATAGTTAGTAGAAATTGTGGTTGAGAGGGTGGAGTTTTTGCGCGGTTGGAGAATCAGTGTTTTTTGTGCGACTTTTTGGGGATTTTGAGGATAACCGAACTGCTTGTAATGTGTAGATAGTTTCTCGGAGTGCTGTCAATTTTTTAATTCATGAATTGCAGTTTTCAATTATTTTAGCTTTGA